>VDFB02005059.1:0-125912 GCA_007258455.2 Sequoia sempervirens
TAATAATGGATATTCATTGTTTGAGATTTAAGAATTATAATTTCTTTTGACATATAATATATATTTATTCTATATAAATATTTATTATGTATTAATATATATATTGATATTATATTAATATATAATATATATTCATATATTATTATATATTAATATATATATATAGTATATAATAATATTATATTAATATATTATGCATATATTACATATATTAATATATATAGTATATATTAACATAAATAGTTAATATATACTATATATATTAATATATATAATAATATATGAATATATATTATATATTAATATAATATCAATATATATATATATTAATACATAATAAATATTAATATATAATAAATATATATCATATGTCAAAAGAAATTATAATTCTTAAATTTCAAAAAATGAATATCCATTAGTATCAGATATCCATTATTTTCAAATATCCATTTTGTGTATTAGTGGTTTACACACTTGGACAAGCAGAAAAATATATAACATGTGATACGTAATAACAGAGGTGACAGATATCCATTGTTTGTGTTAGTGTGTTATACACTTGGACGAGCAACAATATATATTAAAATATAATATATAATATATATTATGTATTAAAAGATAATATATAATATATATTATGTATTAAAAGATAATATATAATATATATTATGTATTAAAAGATAATATATAATATATATTATGTATTAAAATATAATATATAATATATATTATATACTAATATATAATATATATTATATACTAATATATAATATATATTATATACTAATATATAATATATATTATATATTGATATATGATATATATTATATAACATATGACATTCTAATAACACTAGAGGTGACAGATATTCATCTATATTAGATGGATATTTGTTTGCCATGTGTGAATTGTTAAGACTCAGGGCCATGTCAATTAGATCACATAATGGATATCCGTTTTGAAATGGATATCCGTTTAATAACGGATATCCGTTTTGAACGTAATATAAAAAACAAAAAAGGAACCGTTTTGAGTATTTCAACGGTCCCTACATTCTTTTTGTCGCGAAAATCTTGTGATTCTTATCTACATCTGCTAAAATTCAGCTTTTCAAATATTGTCTTACACTTTTTGTAGAATTCAAATCATTTGTGTGTGTTTTTTTGTTTGTGCAATGGGGAGCAGCAGTCGATGTAAGAGAAAAGGTAAAAGGAAACTTACAACAGAACAAATTGAAGCAAATAGAGAAAAAGATAGAGAAAGTCATAGGAAAAGAAGACAAGGTATGCAAAATATTCAAATTGAAGCTTCTTCCGAACCATTGAATGTTAATTCAAGTGAAGACGAAATAGGAATTGAAAATATTGAACATCATATTCAAATTGAAAATGAAAACATTGAAATTGAAAATGTGCAAATTGAAAATGAAAATGTGAACAACATTGAGAATGAAAATGTTGAAAATGATATTCAAAATGAAGTTGTTTTTGAAAATGTTGAAAATGAAAATGTGGTTGAAAATGAAAATGTTGAAAATGAACCTTATGCAACACCTAATTACAAAAGAACCCCTAAATGGTTGGTTGAAATAGATGAGAACATAATTGATAATCTAGAAGGGAAAAAGTCACAACGAACGGTTCATTTTTGGGCTATGAAATTGTTCAATGAATTCTTTTCCAATAAGACATTAACCGAACAATGCCAATTTTTTGTGCAATTACTTAAGATTTACAAAATGAGACCATTATTAAAAAAATTGAAGATTTGTCTCACAAAAAAATCAGAAAAAAATAGTCTTATTGTAAAAAATATTTTTAATGCTCTAGCCTCTATTGGAAAGACTATCAAGGAAAAAGATAAAAGGGCTGCTTGAAGAGTGATCACAACCTCACTAGTAAGCCATCATTTGAAAAATTCTCATTTAATGAGACAAACTTGTATTGATTTTAACTTAAATCATAAAACATTGAATAGAGCACTATCAAGAAGAGGAAGACTCGATAGTGCTCTTCAAAATGATATGTGGGATTTTAGTTGGAGGCTTCCACATGTTGATAAAAAGCTAACCGATAATTTAAAGATGCATTTATTGAACAATATTGGAATTCTCACTCTAGAGTATCACCGAACGTAAAGGATTTTTTAAAGTTACAAATTGGCAATAGAGATCGTACACCGCTTCCTAAACATTTTTTGGAATGCAGCCAAATAATTTTGTATAAACAATTTTGTCAAGAACATCCACATTTGTAAATCTCACAAAGGGATTTTGATTCTTGCAAACTATCTTATTATGTTCCTATTAAGGTTCGTAATATATACATGTTGTAAATACCATGTTGAGTTTTCAATGTATCATGAATTGTTATGCCATATACGTTCTACTATGCATACTGACGAAATGTTGCAGGAGTGTCATGCTGTGCAACTTCCCAAGTCATCTAGGGAGTTGTTAGATTCATTTTTATGCATTAGAGGTGATGGTTGCTTATTTTATAAAAATGATTGTTTAAATGGAACGTGTTTGCAATGTGGTGGTTTATCAAAGTTTGTAACATGCTTTCATGAGGGAAGCGATCATGATTTTGGTAACAAAATTGTTGAGAAAAAAAATATGAGACAGTGAAATACACATTGAAGAGTGGAGGTGAGGATTCTAGATGCGAGTTGGTTGCAAGAGAGGTAAGTATTGCTGATTTTATTTCAGATTTTAAGAAAAATATTTTCTATAAGTATGCAAGGCATAGCCACAGGTCGCAGTGGTTGGATAGGAAATTCAGGATGTGTAAGGACTCTTTCCCCATTGAAACTATTGTATCTGTCATTGATTTTGCTAAAAATTGCACATTGCAACCACAAAATGAAGTTCAATCACAATATTATAATTATATTCAAATTGCTATTTTTGTCCACATAACATATAGGCATGCCCCTGATAGTACAAAAGAGGATAAGAAGATAATCAGGGAGTACCATTTTTACATGAGTGATGATAGATCTCATTCATCCGAGTTTGTACAACATTGTTTTGAAAACCTTTTTGAGTTCTTGCAGGAAAAAGGAATTGCAATGGGTCAACATTTGATTTGGTCAGATAATTGTGCAAGGCAATTCAAGAATGCTCACATATTTTATTGGTTGAGCAGGATGCATATAGAGAGGGGTGTACCACATATTTGGAGTTTTTTGAAGCTACGCATGGAAAAGGTGAGCATGATGGTGCAAGTGCATGTGTGAAGAGAGCTTTGGTTAAGGAACAAATGAATATTAGAGGTGGTGCAACATTTAGTGATGCATGTTCTATTATGGATTGGTGTACCTATGCACTATCATGAGGAGGGACACTTGATTCACAAGTCAATAGGTTCTTTTGGTTGGTTGAGGAGGGCATAATGGGAGACAAAATGGAATGTCAAACAATTAGAGATTCTTCAAAGATGCATTCAGTTTGAAGCTCAGATGTGAGTGCATGGACCATATGGACACGAGAGATGGCTTGTTTTTGTCAGAATTTTATTCAGTGTGATCATGATTAGTGTGAGTCAATTGAATGGGTAGATACATGGATTCCACAATACCTAACCCCTTTATTTGTAGCACAATCCTCATTACAAGATGTAATGGAAATTTCACTTGACTATGATCATCTTTCAGATCTTGTACAACCAAGACATGTCTAAGCAGTTGTAGTACCGCAGGGGAATGAAGAGGGATTAGACTATTGGTTAGCACAATGTGTACAAGGAAATAAAAAGCTAACACAAACAATGACAAATAATGATGGCTTCATGTATCCTGTAGGTTCAGTTTTTTTTTTTCGAACTTGGTTGCATTACCATTTCACCATTGTTTAGGTTGTTTACAATAATATAGATTTTTTATTCTAAGTATATTTAGATGTTTATAAAAAAGTTATGATCACACAGGTTCAATTGTTTTTTTCGAAACTTGGTTGCGAACATATATGATTAGAAAGAAAGATGTACCTGCATTTGAAGACTATGAGAAACACAAAACCATTCTGATGTATTCACACCTTGTTATAGCAACAAATGTTAAGTTATTGAGACATCATGCTAGACCAAAAACAAAAAAACTATGGAAAATTAGTAGTGTTGATCATGAAGCATTACTGGAAACTCTAAAGGTAAGAGATGACCCTGCAGGGACACTTGAGTAGCAGATAATTTGTTGTATGGGATAGGTATGATATTATTCATCACATTTTGATATTGTTTATCTAGTAAGGGTCATTATTTAGGTTGTTTAGAATAATATAGATTGGTTATTCTAAGCATCTTTTATAGTTTGCATTACCAATTCATCATCATTCATGTTGTTTAGAATAATATAGATTTTTTAGTCTAATCATCTTTTCTATTTTGATGATATAGATATCTCATTTGAAGTATATTGTGATGTTCCTAACATGATAGATCATGGACCTGCTGCAACAATATCCAACTCTGATCGTTTGGGAGAGGTATGCGATGTATTAGAATAATATAGATTGGTTATTCTAAGCATCTTTTATAGTTTGCATTACCATTTCATCATCATTCAGGATGTTTAGAATAATATAGATTTGTTAGTCTAAGCATCTTTTCTATTGTGACAATATAGATTTCTATATTTGAAGTATATTACATGTTCCTAGCGATAGATCATGTGGACTTGTTAAAAATAATACACAACTTGATCCCTCTAGGAGTAGTATAGAGATTAGAATAATATAGATTGGTTATTCTAAACATCTTTTATAGTTTGCATTACCATTTCATCATCAATTAGGTCATTTAGAATAATATAGATTTGTTATTCTAAGCATCTTTTCTATTGTACGTAGCTTGACTATTACCTTAATGGTTTGTATAGGTGGTTCACTCCAAAACGTCAACATGCTACTCTTGTGGAAGAGTGTGTCAACTATGAAGGCAATGCGAACTCTATTTTCTTCCCCTACTTGGAAATGACTATGTATTAGGGTCATTTGTTGTATGCCTATGTGGCATTTTGTAAATCCTATATTTGATAGCAATTATTGAATGATAATATCATGCATATTTTTTACACTTTATGTGTATTCAAGTGTATACTTTATAACTTATGTGTATACTTTGTCACTTATGACTATTGCAATGTATACTTTACGACTTATATGTTTTAAAGCGTATACTTTCTATTCATGTGTGTAGTTCATAACTTAAGTGTATTTGAGTAAATGAATCACTTTTTCACTTACTAACAAGGAACAAAATAAACCCTAAACCCCTTTGCACTTATACATCGCATCCATCTGACCCTTTTTCCATCAACTGAAAACAAATCCAAGATAGCAAAAACAAAGAGAGGTTATTGTAGAGGATCCCAACATGATCCCATAGCCTTAGATAGAGAGTCTGTAGGAATCATAGTTTCTGAGAAATAGGGATTCAAAGATTATTGTCTTTTAGCACTTTAGACTCTTAAGGGAAATCGTTGGTCCAATGTAGCTCGAAGTGATTTAGCGTATTTGGGTGCAAAAGAGGACCATCCCTAGTGTAAAATTACCCATACGGACGTGTTGGAACAATCCATTTGGTCCTACGAGTTGCAGAATGAAAGTTGCACCACTTTGCAACTTTATAGTGCTTGCATCTAACAACTTTTTCCTCAACTGAAAACTAGTCACCGCGGGAAAACGCCTCCAAAATAGAAAAATCCGAGAGAGGTTATTGTAAAGGGTCCCAATATGATGACATAGCCTCAGACAAAGAGTCTATAGGCATCACTATTTTTGAGAAATAGAGATTCAAAGATTAACTGTCTTTTAGCACTTTGGACTCTTAAGGGAAATCGCTGGTCCAATGTAGCTCAGAGTGATTCGACGTATTTGGGTGCAAAAGAGGACCATCCCTAGCATAAACGTACCCATCCGGACGTGTTGGAACAATCTGTTTGGTCCTACGAGTTGCAAAATGAAAGTTGCACCACTTTGCAACTTTACACTGCTTGCATCTGACAACTTTTTCCTCAATTGAAAAGTGGTCACTGCGGGAAAATGCCTCTGAGAGAGGTTATTGTAGAGGGTCCCAACATGATCCCATAGCCTTAGACGGAGAGTATGTAGGTGTCACAGTTTCTGAGAAATAGCCCTTCAAATATTGTTGTCTTTTAGCACTTTGGACTCTTAAGGTAAATCATTGGTCCAATGTAGCTCAGAGAGATTCAAAATATTTGGGTACAAAAGAGGACCATCCCTAGTGTAAACATACCCATCTAGACGTGTTGGAACAATCTGTTTGGTCCTACGAATTGCAGAATGAAAGTTGCACCACTTTGCAACTTTACACTGCTTGCATCTGACAACTTTTTCCTCAACTAAAAACTGGTCACCGTGGGAAAATGCCTCTGAGATAGAAAAATCCGAGAGAGGTTATTGTAGAGGGTCCAAACACAATCCCATAGCCTCAAACGGAGAGTCTGTAGGCATCACAATTTTTGAGAAATATCCCTTCAAAGATTGTTGTATTTTAGCACTTTGGACTCTTAAGGGAAATCATCGGTCCAATGTAGTTCGGAGAGATTCAGAGTATTTGGGTGCAAAAGATGACCATACCTAGTGTAAACATACCCATCCAAACGTGTTGGAACAATATGTTTGGTCCTACGAGTTGTAGAATGAAAGTTGCACCACTTTGCAACTTTACACTGCTTGCATCTAATAACTTTTTCCTCAACTAAAAACTGGTCACCATGGGAAAATGCCTCCGAGATAGAAAAATTTGAGAGAGGTTATTGTAGAGAGTTTGAACATTATCCCATAGCCTTAGACAGAGAGTCTGTAGGCATCATAGTTTCTAATAAATAGAGATTCAAAGATTGTTTTCTTTTAGCACTTTGGACTCTTAAGGGAAATAGATGGTCCAATGTAGCTTGAAGAGATTCAGAGTATTTGGGTGCAAAAGAGGACCATCCCTAGCGTAAATGTACCCATCCAGACATGTTGGAACAGTCTTTTTGGTCCTACGAGTTGCAACCATTTTGCACTTTGGACTTTTAAGGGGTCATTCTGGTTGAACGTAGCTCAAAGTGATTCCACGTGTTTGGGTGTGAAAGAGGACCATTCCTAGCGTAAACATACCCATGCAAACATGTTGGAACAGTCTATTTGGTCCTATGAGTTGTAGAACAAAATTTGCACCACTTTGCAACTTTACACTGCTTGTCAAAATTGCAACTTATTGTCAAATGATGGAAGTTCAAGAGTCATCTTGTTGTAGTTCGTTGGAAAATAGCTGGAAGTTGTTTGGTCATGGCTCAATTAGGTAGGAATTAGATGTTAGAAGGGTTTGGGAGAGCAGGGGAGGTCAATCGAGGTTTGGGTATGATGCCCTAGATGTGAAAAGTGTGGTTTTTGAGTGAAATTGGGAGGTTTAAGGGTGTTAGAGATTGAAATTTGTTGGGGAAGCAATTTCTAAAGGTGTATTAAGCATATGAAAACTTCTATAAATGTGTTTGAGGTGTTGTTTGAGTGAGATAAGTTTGGAAATGCATACTTTCAATTAACCCCCTTATAATCTAAGCAAAATGAGGGTTACATGATTGAGTGACTTAGATGGAATTTACAAGGATGATATTTGTGGAATTTGGATGTTTATAGCCTGGTGAGATACTATCCAAAGGAATCTTGGAGGGGCAGCAGTTTTAAAGATGATTTGTTTTGCAAATTTGGGCTAATTGGAGCCTTGTTCGACGTAATAGTTCAATTTCAGTGGGGTTGTTCCAAAACAAGCACATTAGGTTTTGAGATATGTTAAAGAGAAGGGTAATGGGTGTCTTTCATAACCTTTTGTTTTGTGGGTTTGAGTTGATTTTGTGAGGATATTGATTCTTACTCAAGATGATTTTATACCTTTTACATGTTATTATGCTTCAATGAACATTAAGTGACATTGATTTTTATCTAGATGATTATATTACTTTCAAATGAACAATGTAACACGAAATGTATTTCATTAATTTGTATCCACTTTTCATTTTTGTTAACTCCTTTTGAAATAAAAATCAGCTACACACTTCATTACATGAGTTTAAAAAACAAAATAATGTCAAATGTAAATTTTTTCAACAGAGCTTGAAATAATGGGTATTCTAAAAATGAGTGTTTGATAAAAATGTATTGGTAGACATGTATGAAAAATGTGGTACAATAGAAAAGGAAATTCATTGTTTGAAAAATCTCCTCAAAGAAATAGATGGATTACCAATTGTAATTCATAAGTTTTATTAAAATGTTATTTCATTAATCTATAACATACATTATCAATCATAACTTTAAACAATTCTAAAATAATTATACATTCCATCTTGAAAATTCAAAGTAGAAAGACATTCACACGAGAAACAAATTAGATCGAATACCCATTCTTATATATCAAACTATAGAATAATTGTGTTTTTGCATATACAAATTTGGCATATGCCTACTCAGAACAAGCTTTACAACAAGTTTTACAAATTGTGGCATATATGCCATCTCAAAATCTATCAAACCCTAAGTACATGTCAATCTATATCATATCCTAATCCTGTGTTGGACCATCAAAATCAAGCCTCCTCAAAGAAGTTAGATGCTCTGTAGTTTCCTACACAATAACATTTCAAACCACAAATTAGATTATGTGAATGGTTGACAAGATAGACTAGTAAATAGAAACTTATATACCATCATTTATAAATTACAAATTTAACATCAAAATCAGTATACATGTACTATATTATATCAATAATTCAATTCTTACTTACCTCTAATCTTTCTCTCTTTTCTGCAAGACGTTTTGCATATGATTGTCCCCTAGGACGATCAAGAGTCCTCCTATAAAGCAATGGTCTCTCACTCGTCACAATGTTGGGTCGAACAGAGGACTATAACAGATAAAATAAAAATGATACAAATTAAAATATAATTGTTGACAAATAATTATATCTACTCCTATCTAAACGTAAATGATCTGCAATATAAAATAAACACATACCTGTTGTGATGCTATGACACTAGATGGGCTCATAGTGGATGGATCAGCTAAGATGCTTTCCTGTATAAAAAATGACAAGAATGTAAATGCACATGCACATATAATTATAATGTTGACAAGAAAAAAGATATATACCTATTGTGCAACTCCATCCAATGGGTCAAACTTGGTCAACAAGGTTGTATAAGAACCAGGTTGTTGCATGAAAAGACAAGATTACATTAGACTATCAATATATGTAGTACATGTATTTAAACAATTTAGATTTCAAAGATTAACATCTAAAATAACAATTTAAATTATTTACTGTGTACCGATTGTCTAAGGAAAATGAAATGGCAGTATGCGTAGCCTGCTGCACTTCCAACAACTACTCCTCTGTCAACAACTGTTAAAGATTCCAGCACATAAACATATATTAGTACAAATATCTTTCATAAAATATGAAATAATTTCTATAAAACACACTATGAAATTGCTTTAAAACTTACCAGTGCTCCCATATCATCCCTAGCAGTTGATGTCTCTCTTGCAAATGCTCCACTCCATGCTCTATCAACTTCTACATATGGCATATCATGAACCTCAAAGTCAGATGTGTCTATGGGAGCCTCAGTGGACCGTCGAAGAGGACCGAAACATAAATTGTTGCACGTCATGCAACAATGAGGCACACAAATATGTCCCAAAGAGGATGGTGTACTAGTCGAAGCTGATGGTTGTGTACCAATGGGAGTTGTTGTAGTAGGTGCACCACCATCATGTTGGGATGTATTAGGTGTAGCACCACCATGATGGCTTTGCCTCACCAAATGATCACTCAACGAATGTAATGCATAAATTCTCACAGTCCCTGCATCTACAACAATCTCTGGGTAAGGTAGTGGAGCCGGAGCAGCAATAGGTGGAGGGGGACGAACTGGGGTGACTCGACGTGCCCTAGGTCTATCCTGTGGCATCCCTCTACCAACACCCTGGAAATCTCACATGTCAAAGTAATTGACATGTTTCCCTAGCACAAACTCAGCATATAATTTTTGGAGAAAATATTGAGGGACATCAAGGTTGTTGTTGGGTGGTTTATCGAAAACCATCCACCAACGTCTCCAAAAATTATCTAATATTCCTCTATGGGTGCACCATTTAATTGAAAATTTTGGTTTTCACACATTAACAGGTTGTCCAGTTCTCTGATCTATGAATAACTGGGCTAATTGGCCTTTTTCAATATCAAGAGCCTTCACCTCATCATACGATAACCCATCAGCATAAAATTGTCTTTGTTGCTCTCACCATTGTGCAAATCTATTATGTTGAATTGCCAAAGTTTGAACATTTGCAATGATTGTTTCCAAAGTGTTTTTCATATCTGATAGTTCATCGAGTGTTTCATAGATTTGACATACTTTTTTTAATTGATCTAAATTCCTATGAATAGACTTGTGTATTGTTAGCACATTTCATTCGGAAGCAATGGTTATGGTGGAGGATTTGGAGGGTATTCATTTTCTGCAGGATTAAGGTTTTCATTTTGTGCGGGAGGGTTTTCATTTTGTGCAAGGTTAGGATTTTCATTTTGATCCATTTTTAACCTGTTAATTGATAAAAAAATTCTAAAATTAACAATGGTTTTAATCTAATAAAAAACCTACCAAATATACCCTATTTTTTACTAAAATTCAAAATATATATATATATATATATATATATAAATTGTATAAAAATTAAAAAAATCAAACATACCTTACAAATTTTGTGATTTTTTTGGTAATTTTATCTCCCCCAAACGGATATCCAAGTCGCTCTCCTAAAACCCACGCGCACGTTGGTAAAAATATAGCTCTCGGGTTTTGTTTGTTTGTATATAATACAGGAAACAGATATTTGTTTCCTTATTTACAACTTTTTAAATAAATGGTCGGGTCAGTAACCCGACCATAGTGTTTTTTTTTAAATATCAATTATTTAATATAAAATATATGATATTATAATATAAAATATATTATATAATATAATATATATATATATATATATATATTATATGTATTATATTATATTATATAATATGTATTGTATTATAATATAATATAATATATATTATGTTATATTATAATATAATACATATTATATATAATATATATTCTATTATAATACAATATATATTATATTATAATAGAATATGTATTATATTATATTAATTTTAATATAATACATATATTATATTATAAATAATATAATACATATTATTATATATAATATATATTATATTATTTATAATATAATATATTATATATATTAGAATAATATCAATATCAATATAATATAATATAATATAATATTATTATATTATATTATATTGATATTATATTATATAATATGACCTCTTGGGGTTTTTTTTTAATTATAACTCAAATAACGTTCATAGCAGATATCCATTTTGTAACGGATATCCATTTATAACAGATATTCATTCTAGGATTTACAGACCTGCCCATATAATATCAATATAATATAATATAATAATATATTATAATATAATATATGTATTATATTATAATAATATATAATAATACATATATTATATTATAATATAATATAATAATATTATATTATATTATATTATAATATAGTATTATATTATAATATAGTATTATATTATATTATATTATATTGATATTATCATATAATATTATATTATATTATATTGATATTATATTATATTATATTATATTATATTATATGACCTCTTAGGGTTTTTTTTAATTATTACACAAATAACGAATATCCGTTATATAGAATATGATACTTGGTCGGGTCAGACCCGATGCAATTATAATTTTTGCCTTAAACGAATGGATATCCGTTTTGGTTCAGTATTACCAAACCAAAACAGATATTGTACTTTCGCCAGCAAAAAGTCAAAGGTGTGAATTTCACATTTTTGGATGTGTTAAAAATGTTTTTTTTTCACATCGCCACTTTTTGGACCCCCATGATCTTGTACAGACCCGCACATATCAATGCAGGGCATGTTTATGCAGTTATTACAGATGAAGACAACGAAGAGGGAACAGACTATTACTTGTGTCATTGTGTTGAGGCTAAAAATAAATTGGAGGCCCCAATTATAGATGGAGAAAACATCAAACCCTACAGGCTCAGTTGTTGTTACCAGAACATGGCTTAGAAGGTACCCACATAAGAGTGTTAAACATTGGTTGTTTCAGGACTTTGACACGCATCATAAGATTCTTCATTACTCGAACCTTGTCGTGGCATCCAATGTTTGTTTGACCAAATATGGGGGTAGACCTTTGAACAAGACCTTGTGGAAGGTCTGTGAGTTTGACCATGAGGCAATACTCACAATAAAGAGTAGACAAGACTCGAATGGTTCGTTGTATTAATTTGTAAGTATGCACATTGGTTCTTATTAATTTATACTTATGTGCACATTAATTTGTTTGATTCCAATGCTATCATCTTCTTTTACTTTGCCTATTTGTAAGTAACTTGCTAAAAATTGATTGGTGTCCCCTTGCAGAAAATGCAGATTTAAGAGCCATCCAAGAGAATCTTAGCCAAAAAAGCAATGCAACATCCTTATTTTGATGAACTTGACAAATCTCAATTATGATTTTAAGCCATTACAAAAGTGTGTGTGAAGCTTGGTGAGGGAATTTCAAGTTATTCATTTGAAGTTAACCTTATCATATGCACCTGTGATGTAGACATTATAAGAGCATCTCGAATTTCAAGTTATTCTATTCATGAGAGGTGTTGTGTGCAATAGGTATCTTGGAACTCCCAGTGAAGATGTATGACCAGGAGTGACTAAGTTGAGAGACTAGCATGCCTATCCTCAATGGAAGCATCAAGATTTATGCCTTTTTTTTCCTGAGTTGGAACCAAATGGTGTGGATTTGTTGTCTGTAAGTGCCTACCATCTATTTTCATTTCATTTCCATTTTGGATGCTCTTTCTTTTTCTTTTTTTACTTTGCGTATTTGTAAGTAAACTACTAAAAATTGATTGGTCTCTCCTTGCAGAAAATTTTGATTTATGAGCCATCGAAGAGAATCTCATCCAAAAAAGCAATGCAACATCCTTATTTTGATGATCTTCACAAATCTCAATTCTAATTTCAATCCATTATAAAAGAGTGTGCGAAGCTTAGCGAGAGAATCTCAAGTTACTCAATTTAAGTTAACCTCATAATGAGAACCTATGATACAGACATTATAAGAGAATCTCTAATGTATGAGTGACATTGTAAAATATTTGTGAGAATGGAGTACCTAAGGCATTGTAACGAGATTTACTTGTAATGAGATTTACTCAAATATTGAAATTTGGTGCAGGGGCACCAAGGTTATTAAGCAAATTTAGTTCATGGAAGTCTTAAGGAAGTTTTGTGTTTTGAGTTTTTTCAATTGAATAAGGTCATATTAGACCAATTTATAATGTAATAATTCATGTTAGTTGGTTTTGGGGTCATTTTGGAGTTCATGTTGCATATTTGTCAAAATGATGTAAAATTGCAAAAATTGAAAAGTTGTTAATGTGAAAAAAGTGCAAAAAAATGTAAACTTCAAGAATCCCAATGGTCATGGGCATTCAAAGGGAAGATAGAGCCATTTTCATAGGTTGGTTAAGGTTTAAATATGTTGGGAACTTGAAGGAAGAGGTTGTTGAAGGTTTTTGTGAAGGAAAAACAATAAAAATCCCCTTATTTCTCTTGTAATTTTGTGTGTTTCATTGAATTTTTTTGTTGCAGACTAGTATACTTGGTTGTACAAAAGTATTATGTCCTAAAATATTTTCCAATTGGTAGAGATAGGTGTTATCTATGTTTTGGATTTGGAGTGAAGGAAATTCATTGATTTTTAAGAATTTTATTGTCAAATTATTGACTGCAGGTCTATACAGCCAACCATAAGAGTTTGAAGACTAAAAATGAATAAATGACTCATTCCACCTATTGTTTCTCTCTGTGGCTCAATGGAATGAGTCAAAAATGGTAGGATTAGATGTAAGAATAATATTAGGAGTAGGGAAAATGTTTAGGAATGTTTTTGGTTGCTGTCCCAGAGGAAATTGGGTGAATTTTGGCTTAATAATGAAGTTTAGATGTTGGGTTTTGGTGAAATTGTCTTAGGAAAGATTGGGAGATGATTGATTTGGAATGAGCAAGGATATATTGAAGTATTTGAATCTTTGGAAGGGCAGGGAAGGCGATTTGAGTGTCTGGGAATGATGCCCTAATTGTCAAATTGTGTATTTTGAGTGAAATTTGATGGTTAGATGGAAGTTGTAGAAACTCTTAGGGGCAGAAGATTTTGATGAACCTTCAAGCATGTGCAGAAATAACTAAAGGTGTTTGAGGCCTTGGTTGGTTGTGTAGAAACCTGGAACAATGTTTTTTAATAAACCCCTTTGGAATGGCATAAAGTGGGGGTTTCATGTTTTGATGTCATAGGAAGTGATTATTTGATTAAAAGTTGTGGATTTACACTAGGCATGGTACATTTACACTAGGCATGGTTCTCTTTCACATCCAAATATGCGGAATCGCTCTGAGATACGTTCAACCTGCTCGATCCCTTAAGGGTCCAAAGTGCAAAATGACAGCAATCTTTGACGAGGTATTACTCAGAAAGTATGACGCTTACAAAATATTCATCTGAGCCTACGAGATCGCATTGGGCCCTTCTACAATAACCTCTCACAGTTTTTGTTATCTCGAAGTGGCTTTCCTATGGTGTCCAGTTTTCACTTGATGGAAAAAGTGTCAAATGCAAGCAGTGCAAAGTTGCAAAGTGGAGCAACTTTCATTATGCAACTCATGTGACAAAATTGATTATTCCAACATGTTCGAATAGGTATGTTTATGCTAGGCATGGTCCTCTTTCGCACCCAAACATGAGGAATCGCTTTGAGCTACATTCAGCTGAATCGATCCCTTAAGAGTCCAAAGTGCAAAATGGCTACAAGCTCTAGCATATTGTTACTCGGATACCATGATTCTTGAAAACTTCTCATCTAATCATATGGGATCATGTTTGGACCCTCTACAATAACCTCTCTAGTTTTTCGCTATCTCGGAGGTATTTTCCCGTGGTGGCGAATTTTCACTTGGGGAAAAAGTTGTCAAATGCAAGTAGTTGAAAGTTGCAAAGTGGTGCAACTTTCATTTTGCAACTCATGTGACCAAACGGACTATTCCAATGTGACCGAATAGGTATTTTTATGCTAGGAATGGTCCTCTTTTGCACCCAAACACTCAGAATCGCTCCAAACTACGTTTAACTGGATCGATCCCTTAAGAGTCCAAAGTGCAAAAAAACTTCAACATGTTGTTACTCGGATACCGTGATGCTTAGAAAATTCTCTTCTAATCCTATGGGATTGTATTGGGCCCCTCTACAATAACCTTTCTCCGTTTTTTCTATCTCGGAGGAATTTTCCTGTGGTGGCAAATTTTCACTTGGGGAAAAAGTTGTCAAATGCAAGTAGTTAAAGTTGCAAAGTGATGCAACTTTTGTTTTGCAACTCGTGTGACCAAATGGACTATTCCAACTTGTTTGAATAGGTATTTTTTATGTTAGGAATGGTCCTTTTTCTCACCCAAACATGCAGAATTACTTCGAGCTACGTTCAACCAGATTGATCCCTTAAGAGTCTAAAGTGCAAAATGGCTGCAAACTTCATCATGTTGTTACTCAGATACCATGATGCTGAGAAACTTCTCATTTGATCCTATGGGATCACATTGGGCCCCTCTACAATAACCTCTCTCGGTTTTCACTATCTCAGAGGAATTTTTCCGTGGTGACAAATTTTCACTTGGAGAAAAAGTTGTCAAATGCAAGTAGTTGAAAGTTGCAAAGTGGTGCAACTTTCGTTCTACAACTTGTGTGACCAAAAGAACTGTTCCAATGCATCCAAATAGGTATTTTTATGCTATGCATGGTCCTCTTTCACACCCAAACACGTGGAATCGCTTTGAGCTACATTCAACCAGATTGATCTCTTAAAAGTCCAAAGTGCAAAATGGCTGCAAACTTCAGATGTTGTTACTCGAATACTGTGATGCTTAGAAACTTTTCATTTGATCCTATGGGATCATGTTGGGCCCTCTACAATAACCTCTTTTGGTTTTCATTATCTCTAAGGGATTTTCCCATGGTGGAAAATTTTTACTTGGAGAAAAAGTTGTCAAATGCAAGTAGTTGAAAGTTGCAAAGTGGTGCAACTTCCGTTCTGCAACTTGTGTGACCAAACAGACTATTCCAATGCATCTGAATAGGTATCTTTATGCTAGTAATTTTCCTCTTTCACACCCAAACATGTGAAATCGCTCTGAACTACGTTCAACCGAATCGATTCCTTAAGAGTCCAAAGTGCAAAATGACTGTAAACTTCAGCATGATGTTACTCGGATACTATGATGCTTAGAAATTTATCATCTAATCCTATAGGATCTTGTTGGGATCCTCTACAATAACCTCTCTAATTTTTTCTATCTCAGAGGCATTTTCCTATGGTGGCGAATTTTCACTTGGGGAAAAAGTTGTCAAATGCAAATAGTTGAAAGTTGCAAAGTGGTGCAACTTTCGTTCTGCAACTCGTGTGACCAAACGGACTGTTCCAACATGTCCGAATAGATATGTTTACACTAGGAATGGTCCTCTTTCACACCCAAACACGCGAAATTGCTCCAAGCTATGTTCAACTAGATTGATCCCTTAAGGGTCCAAAATGCCAAAGGGAAGCAATCTTTGACGGGCTATTACTCAAAAATTGTGACGTGTACAAACTCTCTGTTTGAGCCTACAGGATTACATTGGGCCCTTCTATAATAACCTCTCTCAATTTTTGTTATCTCAGAGTCATTTTCTCATGGTGTTCAGTTTTCACTTGATGGAAAAAGTGTCAAATGCAAGCAGTGTAATGGCCCCTCTATTGAATATTGTTGTTGCAGAGTAGGTGCATGGCCTGTACAACCTGATGGTGACTCCAAATTGATTTGAATTGTTGTTTCAGTTTCCTATCTATCATTTTGACTGATTTTGAGGTGTTCCCATTGGGGTTGTAGAATCTTATTGAGTTTCCCTATAGGTCAAACTGAAACTCCAATTTTAAGGTTTTGAAGACATAAAAATATGATTATGGCCTATTCCACTAATTTTAACTCCTATAGATAAGTGGAATGGGCCCTATATGGTAGTATTTAGTTGATTGAATGGTTTTGAGAGAAGGAGAGGTCATTTTGGGGTTTGGGCATGATGCCCTAATTGTCAAATTTGAATGTTTTGAGTGAAATTTGATGGTTAAAGGTGGGTAAGTGAGGAAAACTCTTGGGGAAGAAAATTTTGGTGATAGATTAAGCATGTGAAATCCATTTTAAGCATGTTTGATGCATTGGTGAAGTGTAAAGAAGTTGGGAAGTGGAATTTTCAGTAAACCCCTTTGTAACTTGCTAAAAATGAGGGTTTTGTATAAAGAGGAATTAGTGAGCAGTTCACTAGTTAAAAGTTGTAGATTTGGTGGTTTTATAGACTGGTAAATGACTTTCCATAGGTATTTGGGGTTGGCAGATTGTTTAGAGGAGAGTTACTTTGTAAATTAGGCCTATTTGACTTAAGGGGACAGCATAGAAGCATCAGTTTGAGGAATTTGTTCCAAAAGAGTTATATTAGATTTTGAGATATGTTTTGGTATGCCTTAAAGGGTGTCTAAAAATATAATTGGTTAATGGGTTTGAGAGTGGAGTTGTGAGATAGGTCCAAGAAACTAGGTATGCAAATCTACAAGGCAAATAGTGAAGTTGTGAAGGGAATCACCCTAGTTAGGGTTTTGGAGATTGAAGGCTTATTGAAATCAGTTGAATTTTTGATTGGTAATTAAAGGACTCCCTTCTCTGCATCACTTCTCTCTTGTTGCAATTTTGGGTGGATTATTACTTTCAAAGTATTGGGAATGTTTTGTCTATTTTCTAGTTGGCAGTTGCCATTCTAGAAAGCTCATCTCTTGATATATTTTATAATCATTCTTAATCAATTATCAAGTTAATAATCAGTGCATTTATTTATAGTTAATCTTTTCTTTTCAATTTGTGTAATTTTGGAATTTGTAACTCTACTAGTATTCTTAGAAATATTGAAGTTGTTTAGCATCAATCAATTAATATTCAAGACAAACCGTGAAGGACAAAAACAATCAATGTGAGGGCTAACCAATTAATAAGTATACATGTGAATAAGTCAAGCATGTACATGAGAATAAGGGAAGCACAATTACTCAAAAACATGTAAGCCTTGAATTATACACATGAATACATAGTATACACAAATTAATACAAAGTATATGCATGAATACAAGGTATACGCATGAAAACATGTAAGTCGCAAAGTATACATTGGAATACACGTAAGTCACAAAGTATACACGTAAGTTGTAAAGTATACACTTAAATACACGTAACTCATATCTATTGAACCATGGATTTATAATGCAAATATGGACACCATCGATAAAAAAGATTTGTATTAACCAAATATCCATGTAGGCATACATCAATATATGTCTATATAAGTATAAAATATAGGTACAAAATAGCCATATAGGCTTACGAGAATGCCATATAGGCATACAATGTCAAATATATCCAATACAAAATATGTACAAAAATGCCATATAGGCATACAACAAAGGGCTTTGGAATCAAAAGTCATCGCTCTCAATGCTCTCAAAATAAACTCTTGTCCTTTGCTTGTTGATTAGATAGTGATACGTCTGTCACTCGTTTATGCTACAGTCTATGAGTGCTCCTAGTGCTCCTCCTAGGGTTTAGTTCTTAGTCAAGTCTTATCTGTTACAATAAGAAGTAAAGACATTAATATATAGAAATTACATTACAAAAAATGATATATTTAACAAAATAATCACTTACCGCCATCTGATGTGAAAAACCATCAAAGAAAACATCATCCTTCACAATATTGGGAGCATTGTTCTACATTTCTTTGTTTTTTTAAACAACCCTGGTCTTCGCATTTTCTCTTTTATGGTTTCTTCTTAATTTACAAATGCACCTTGGGTTTTTCTCTTCATATTTTTGCTTGTCCTCATTTTGGTGTTTTTATTTACCTCTCCACTAGTTCTCATCGAGCCCTTCCCATACTATAAAACGGTCAATTTTTTAGTGTTAGAAAGTTGAAATGATAGAAACACTTCACATTTTGAGATCATTCCTCTCAATGTTCGAGCGATAAAATTCAGCACTCGAACATTGAATGACCTTCCACAACATGTAAAAACTAAGATGTTTTCCTAAAAACATGGACAATGTTTTTGAATAAGTCAACTTGTTAGGTGATATTTCCTAAATTTTCTCACCTAACTTTCCTATATTCACTCATCTACTTTTCCTAGATATTCTCTTTCCTCTCTTTTATAAATATGAGAGGATTCTTTTGTAATCTTTATCTTTTATCTTTTGCAACGAAGTGCTACCCATTTTGAGAAGCAAATACATGAAACTTTGTGTTCATCTTTGTGAATCTATTTTGATCAATAAAGAAGAGATTTGCATACCATACTTTGTGTTGGAATCGATTATCTTTTGGAATTGATTGAGATTGGCAGTGATTAGTGAATGAGATCTAAAGGGATTTGATTAAATCTGTGTAAACTTTGTGTTACACTCTTTTATTCGAATTTATGATATTGATTGAATGTTGTTAGTGAATTCTCTACAATATTTTGTGCTTGTATTTATTCATGTTGTTCGTGGATCTATCATGGAGTATCTAGAAGACTTTGTGCTTCTAATAGAATGTTGGTTACATATCTCAAAGGATTCATTGGTGAAAGCTACGAAACTACTTTGTGCCTTCATGAGTTTTCTTGTTTTATCATTTATCATTATTATTCTGGTATTCTTGGTATTTTCTTTGACAAGATAAGAATATCATAATTACTACTTTGTTTTTAGTTTGAAGTTGAATCAAATTAGGAACTCAAAACCGTGAAGCATTCTAAAACATATTCTCTAAAAAAAGAGGGAATTATGAATGTGACACACCCCCATCTCTTAATCATAGTGTACATAATTTTGAATACTTAATTAGTTTTACTTAGTTTCAATAAGCAGTAAGAAGGGTACCTCCCCTTTCTGAGAGGAGAGATAGTATCTCACACAGCTGTGGCTGAAATCAAGTTTTGTAATCTGTTAAAGGGATTACATAATTTTCACCCAACAATTTTTTGGCGACTCTGTTGGGGAAAGAAGCACACAATTAAAGCCTCACACTTTTGATTGAAGTGAATAAGTTTTCCAATATCTTATTGTGATCTTTTGTATTGTTATTTTTAATATCTCTCTTGTTTTTGTTTACATTCTGGTGGTTAGAAGCTATACATGAGGTTTGAGGGCTCAACGAGTAGTGGACCCACTTTTTGAAGACTTGTTGCAACATAATACTCCACCTACTCCTCCGCGAGTAAGGTCACCATTGAAATGCACTGCAGAATATCCTCCACGAAGGCTAAGATCTCCTCTTCCAAGTGAATCCTTTGTTTTTCACAAATTTCCAATGCAAGTACCTATTCTACAACCTATCATGGCTGCACCACCTACAAGACCTTGGGGAAATGCTTTCGGTCCCCTCAATTTGGCCACACCTCTGCATGAACTTCCACATGTCTCAAGAAAGCATATTATGAAGTTTCTAGGTGATGTAAAACAACATCTTGATGAACACATTGCTGCCTTTTACATTGTTTGTGGTGTTCTTGGCCTAGAACATGAAGACATTGTTGTGAGGTTGTTCATCAAATCTCTACAAGGAGTTGTTGCTAAATGGTTCTATACTCTTCCAACTACTTATGTCACTAGTTGGAACACTCTTCGAACCAAGTTCGAAGAAAGGTTCAAACCTTCTAAAGATGCACATGCCTTATTGTCACAACTTACAACCATTCGGAAAGAGGCCCATGAACCCATGTGTGAGTTCGTGGTTGTATTGTAGAAAAAAGGGACCTCTTGCTTGGCATGGGAATAATTCATGATAAATTGGACTTAATGAGGCCTTGATTCAAGTGTTGTGAGGAATTTTATGCATCCACACTAGGTCTTGGACCCTTGCAAATTAAATAGCATGCTTTTATTGATGTCTTCTAAAGGTGTTGTAAAGTGTTGTAAGATACTTTCACACTTTTCTAGACTTAATTAACCCATTTCTCCCTAATTCAACATTATAAACTATGTTTAATAACATTATTACATCAATTTAGAAGGTTTTTGAACTAAATTTAATGTTAAACTAGTGTTGTAATGTATCTTGCACATTCACATTGGTTCTTGTGCCTCTCTAGGCTATGTGGACCTCATTTTAATGTTGTAAAGTGTATTTAATCACACTTTCACATTGAATTTTGTGTCCCAAGCCCTAATTAACCTTTACATCATCACTAATAGACCCCTATTAACCCATATTATGCATCCTGGGGCAATATTTGATAAAATAACTAACAAAGTTGAAATTTAAACCTTATTTCCTTATCTCCTAGCATCCTAGCTTTCAAAATGGCTCTTGTGGGACCCATTCGCCATGGGTGGTGAATGAGTCCCATTTAGCCCAATTCTGACCTTTGAGCTGGAAAAAAGTGAAATTTAAGTTTAATAGTACTTCATGTTGGCCTATGATGAGGTATTAATGGGTAAAATAGGTGAATTTCCTATAAATATAAGTCCTTTAACCCTAATTTACATATCTTATCATTCATTAATCCACCAATCTTCCATCTCAAGTCAAGCAACTTAGGGTTTTAACATTACAAGCCATTCAAGATTAATTTTCAGACCTTCAAGAGCAGATTCTTCATGTTTTGTTGCAGACTTTCAAGATCAAACATCATGGAAAGGTAATAAACTCTATTATTTCATGTTTCATTACATTCTTTCTCTATTTTGGTTTAATTACCTAAAAGGGGTTTGACCAAGGCAAACCCCCATGCCCTAACCTTCAAATTTTCTCTATTTTGCCTTGTGTGTTTGCAGATTTAGGACTCTTGGAAGCTTGGAAATCATCAGAGATCAAGTTGCAAGGTTGCTCAAGTCTTCTCTTCATTCAACAAGTCAAAATATCAACAAAAACTCACTTTCAAGTTCAAAAATCAGAGTTTCAGAAGCAAACACCTATAGAGAATCAAAGTGCAGACTAAGAGCTTCGGATTCCACTTTTGAATATTCAAAAATTCAAAAGTGGACTCATTCACCATCAGTGGTGAATGAGTCCCACTTCCAAGTCAATTTTGAGTTTTCTATATTTTTAGGTACCCTTTTGTCAAAAATAAGTTTCGGAACAGTTTTGCATAACAGGGACTAATTCGCCCAAAATGGTGAATGAGTCCCACTAGGCTTGAAAATCAGCATCAACAGCATTCCAGAAGGAATTTCCAGTCTCCATCCATATTCCAAATACACACTTTCAGTTTTTTCAAGTTTTGTTACAATTTTCATTCATTTCTAGGTGTTGTTACATTACACAATGTGTTTTCAAACAAGTCACATTTCTTAGGTTTTGCATATTAAATCAATCAATTTCAGTACTTAACAACATTTGGATCATTGTGTTTAGTCATAATTTAATCATACAATCTTCTATTTGATTGAACCACCTAGACTTTTGAGTGGGGTTTATATCTCTCCTTTTAGGTGAAACATCCTAAGAGTGTAAGAGTAGCCTATAAATCCTACCCAAAAATCTATGGTTCATTTTGGTGAACCTACTTTTAGAACACTTTCTTTTTTTCTTTGAATTCCATCATCATCCTATCAATAGCTTGCATGCATTATATTTTACATTGTTTTGCATTCTAGGATTTCAAAAACTTGCATTAGTGAAAAAGTCATTTAGCTTGCATTTTTGCATAAAATTTCCTTCAAAATTTTTGAAATTCTGCATCTCCATCTTAGGTCTGCATCATACAACATTAAACACATCAAAAACAATTCAAAATTTCTGAAAATTTTGCAAAAAACCAGTACTGGGACTCATTTGCCATGTTGGGCTAATCACTCCTTGTCTAGATTTTTGACTGACTATTATAGCATCAGAAACCTCATTTATGTGCTTCATAAGCCTCCTAGTATCATATAGTATAAGTCTGGAAAGTTTCTGGAACATTTGTTTCATGCATCTAGCTCAAAAAACATCATGTTAGATTACTTATTCTTCAAACCACTTCATTTGCAAACACCATTAGATCTTAAAATGCTTCCATTTCTGCAATTTTGCATCAGATTGATAAAAGTACTTTTCACTTTGCATATACAATATTTCTCTTCATAAAGCTTTGTATTATTTTGGTAAAAGTGTTTTTCATTCTTGCATATACATTGTTTACATTCTTAAGGTGTTGCATACATTGGATAAGAGTGTTTTGTATCTTTGCATATACATTGTTCATCTTGTTGAAACATTGCATGACATGGTTACATGTGCTTTTCATTCTTATTCAAACAATCCTAGTACCTTACATATGTATACATGTTAAGAAAAATTTCCTATCCCCTCCCTATGAGAGTGTTTTAGTGAAAGAGACTACAACTTGGGCCATTCCTAATGATCATACTTGTTCTTCTCATAATATCTCTCCTCTTGGTGATGAAGATATTTTAGTAGAAGAATTAATTAATGAGAGTTTTGAGAATCCTAGTTGTTTCTCTACTTTTACCTCTCTTTGTGGAAAGCACATTCACAACCAACATAACAAAACCTTAGATGATCATGACATTACAATTTTTTTTTCTCCTAGTATCTCTCCTTGTTGTGAAGATGATACTTTGAGGTTACAAAACCTATTTTGTGAAGATCATGACCCTTCTTGGGAAATACAATTCAACCATTGAGCATTCCATTGAAAGGGATTTTGCTTAGTTTGTGCAAGGTATCATCTTAGGGGACATTGTGCTTAACGTATCCAAGAGAGGATGTGTCAAGAGAAGTATCACGCTCTTGGAGAGAATCAAGCCCAATGACTCCACCAAGAAAATGACTCATCACAAGAAGAAAGAAATTGCGCAATGAAATGTGAGTGGTGATGTATACCCCCACTTTAAAGTGGTTGTGAACACTAGTACTATGAGCAATTTCTTTAAAGTAGAAGAAGAGGACATGGGAGCTTATTCGCAAAGCCTTATGCCAAGTCATATGTTTTCGATAAGCTACGTCATAAAATAGGTAGTATGTCACATGCAAGCCAACTTAAGGCATGTCGTCCACATCCCAAGCTTGCTCTTATATGCTCATGAAAGGTTAACCACTAGCCAAAAGAGTCAACGACAAGTGACATATGAGGACAAGGCTTAATAAACCCCTTGCCCCACTGAGTGTAGGACAAAGGTGAGCTGAAACGATTGATGAAATGTAGGTGAGAGTGAAAATCGGTATCAATTAGAGGAATTAGGTCCCCCCATAGAGGGAAGCATACCAAACTCCTGAAAAATGTTGGATTTTACAACTCAAAGCTTTACATTCATTGGTGGAGTGACCATGAACTCTATGATAGGCACAAAATGAAGCCTTGTCCAAGAATTTCTTTCAAGTTCTAGGGGGAAGAGAGATCAAGTGATCTTGGAGGAGTATCGACAAAATACCCTCTTGATCAATGGTAGAAGGTGGTCTTGTGGTTTGTGACAAAGATACATCCTACTTAATAGTATATGTCATATTTACACAAGTTTCTCTAGATTGTGAGATTTTTTTCTCACTTTTATAGGATGAGGGAATATCTATCAGATTCAAATCATGAGCATTTTGCGAGATGACATTGACATTAAGTGAAGGTGTAGTTGTGTGTTGCATGTTTGAATGATGTTCAAGACCACTAGTGTTGAGGTATTTAGTTAAGAATAATTTAGGAGTATGCTTTGTGAGATTGTTGATGTTGAGTGAAGGTTTGGTTGTCTCGATCAAGGAACAATAACCAAGACCATGAGTCGTTTGTTGTGTTTTAAGCTCTTAGGGTTGCAGATACCTTATTCTCGAGCACCACATCCTTTTCCACTATATCCAAGGTGTTTCATGAGTTCATAACCTTTTCCATAAAGCTGCTTCATTGCTTTTGGATCGGGTGGTGGTTGGTCATAAGCGTTGTCAAAGGTGACTGTGTAGTTTTCTTCTTTGTCTAAAGTGGTTGAGGCGGATGCTTTCAAAAGGTCGTCCGAATTATGTGTAGACATTATTGTTGGTTGTTATTGTTTCTCATCTTTCGTTTGTGTGATTATGTATTTTCCCATAAATGATGGTGTGAATTCTAAGGATCCTCAATCGTCACCAAATAATTTAGGCATCGATTCCTCGTTGTTTTGTTCAATTTCAAGAGGGTCTATATTGGATGTTGGAATCAATGTTTTTAGAGGACTTGTAGCTCCTTTTTCAAGGTGCAAGTGACTTTTAGGCTCGGGGTCTATTTTAACTTGATAAATGTTATTGTTATAGACATATTTCATTATACGATGAAGGGTTGAAGGAATTGCATTCATCTAACGAATCCATGGTCTGCCTAAAAGAAGATTATACAAAATACCATAAGGAATGACATGAATAGGAGTTTGCAAAGTAGCCACCCCAACTATAATAGGAAAAGTAATTACACCGAGCGATTGCTTTGTTGTATTATCAAATCCTTGAATAGATATGGAATCAAGTTTTATTTGTGACTTGTCAACACACAATCTATCAAGGAGATTCACACTACACAGATTAAGGGCATAACCATTATCAATAAGGGTTCACTTTATCCCTATCCAATTGTATTAAGCAATGATCATGAAAGCTTGATTTTGTTTTCTCACTTCCAAAGGGGGGAGTTCACTTTGGTGGAAAACAATGTCAACATTTAGTCCTTGGATCATGGTTGCTGTGTTAGTGGGTTGTGCATTAGAAGGGATAGGAACTTGTTGCAAGGCTGATTGGATCATGTTGTTATAGTGAGGGGAGGCTTGAATAAGGTCCCATAATGAAATTTTAGTAGGAGTATTCTTTAGTTGTTCAACAAGATTGTACTCCTTTCCACTATGAAGACCTGGTAAGATAGGTCAAGGGGGGATAGGGTTTGGAAAAAGGTAAAGGAGTTGGGGTTGGTTGTGGTAGTTGAAGATTATTTCAAGTGTCATATGTATGAGCAATGGTATTATAACTCAACTGCTGCGATACATTATTCTTCGGTGGGTAAAGGAAAAGTTCGGGTTTGTTTTGAGGTGGAGGTTTATGTGAAGGAGGGTAAAGGATGAGTTGAGGTTGAATAATGTTAACATCCCTTACAAAGTGTGAGTCTATATCATTATTGTGGTTCTTGTCTCTCATTATGATATCCTTCCTAGGAGGAGGGTTTTTGGGAGAACTACAAACCGAATTGTCTTGACATTCTAAGGTTGGTTCTTTGAAAATCCTTACACTATTCTACATTAACAATGTCTATGAGTTTCAAGCATACTGAAGCTTTCTTGACCTCATAGAGCTCAAACTAACATTTTCCCTTGTGGCCTTGTTAAAGTTATCGGAGGTATAATTTTAATATGGTTGAGCGAGAATCCCACTTAGTGGAATGAATTTCCCCATATCCACCTATATGTTTGTGAGTGCATACCAACTAGCGTATGTACTTCACCTTTTTGGGTCTTCTCACCCAGCGGACTGCCATGAGTTTTGTCGCCCCAAAGTGAGTATGCATTCTCTTTTTCTCACAAACAACATAGATCTAATCCACAACTAGTTAGAAAAACAGTTGAAGCTTGATCCACCTTTTTATTTTTCAAATTACTTATGAGGGATAACTCACCCCACAGACGACCTGAAGTCGTATGGCTCCAAAGTGAGTGCATATTTTCCACCCTATTTTTCTTCCCTTTAGTTCTTGCCATTGCATGATTATGTATCTTATTGGTTTGACTTAGGATCTTGGATCTTGGGGGCTTGACTTCCTTCTTGATCTTTGTCATCCTTTTTCATATGCATTTGTACACTCGGATCTCTCCTGAATGTCTACTTTAGTGTGAGTTTGAAGCAAGTTCATCCTCTCACTAAAGTGGTGGTTAAATGTACCATAGAAAAAAGGGACCTCTTGCCTGACATGGGAATAATTCATGATAAATTGGACTTAATGAGGCCTTGATTCAAGTGTTGTGAGGCATTTTATGCATCCACACTAGGTCTTGGACCCTTGCAAATTGAATAACATGCTTTTATTGATGTCTTGTAAAGGTGTTGTAAAGTGTTGTAAGATACTTTCACGCTTTTCTAGACTTAATGAACCCATTTCTCCACAATTAAAAATTATAAACTATGTTTAATAACATTATTACATCAATATAGAAGGTTTTTGAACTAAATTTAATGTTAAACTAGTGTTGTAATGTATCTTGCACATTCACATTGGTTCTTGTGCCTCTCTAGGCTATGTGGACCTCATTTTAATGTTGTAAAGTGTATTTAATCACACTTTCAAATTGAATTTTGTGTCCCAAGCCCTAATTAACCTTTACATCGTCACTAATAGGCCCCTATTAACCCATATTATGCATCCCGAGGTAATATTTGATAAAATAATCGACAAAGTTGCAATTTAAACTTTATTTCCTTATCTCATGGAATCCTAGCTATCAAAATGGCTCCTATGGGACCCATTCTCCATGCATGGTGAATCAGTCCCATCCAGGTGGGACCCATTTTCCATGGGTGGTGAATGAGTCCCATTTGGCCCAATTTTGACCTTTGAGTAGGGAAAAAGTGAAATTTAAGTTTAATATTACTTCATGTTGACCTATGATGAGGTATTAATGGGTAAAATAAAAGAATTGCCTATAAATATAAGTCCTTTAACCCTAATTCACATCTCTTATCATTCATTCATCTACCAATCTTCCATCTCAAGTCAAGCAACTTAGGGTTTTAACATTACAAGCCATTCAAGATCAATTTTCAGACCTTCAAGAGAAAATTATTCATGTTTTGTTACAAACTTTCAAGATCAAACATCATGGAAAGGTAATAAACTCAATTATTGCATGTTTCCTTACATTCTTTCTCTATTTTGATTTAATTACCTAAAAGGGGTTTGACCAAGGCAAACCCCCATGCCCTAACCTTCAACATTTCTCTCTTTTGCCTTGTCTGTTTGCATATTTAGGACTCTTGGAAGCTTAGAAGTCATCGGATATCAAGTTGTAAGGCTTATCAAGTCTTATCTTCATTCAACAAGTCAAAATATCAACAAAAACTCACTTTCAAGTTCAGAAATCATAGTTTTGGAAGCGAACACCTATAGAGAGTCAAAGTGCAGATCGAGAGCTCCGGATTCCACTTTTGAATATTCAAAAATTCAAAAGTGGACTCATTCACCATTAGTGGTGAATGAGTCCCACTTCCAAGTCAATTTTGAGTTTGTTGTATTTTTAGGTACCCTTTTGTCAAAAATAGGTTCTGGAACAGTTTTGCAGAACTGGGACTAATTCGCCCAAAATGGAAAATGAGTCCCACTAGGCTTGAAAATCTGCATCAGCAACATTCCAGAAGGCATTTCCAGTCTCCATCCATATTCTAGGTCCACACTTTCAGTTTTGTCAATTTTTGTTACAATTTGCATTCATTTCTAGGTGTTGTTACATTACACGGTGTATTTTCAAACAAGTCACATTTCTTAGGTTTTACATATTTAATCAATCAATTTTAGTACTTAGCAGCATTTGGATCTTTTTGTTTAGTCATAATTTAATCATACAATCTTCTATTTGAGTGAACCACCTAGACTTTTGAGTGGGGTTTATCTCTCTCCTTTTAGGTGAAACATCCTAAGAGTGTAAGAGTAGCCTATAAATCCTACCCAAAAATCTACGATTTAGTGGCTAAGTTTAATAAGCTGGTGACAAAAATATCAAACAAGGTGAGACCAATGGATCATAATTTTAAGTGTTTCTTCATCAATATGCAACTCCCCAAAGTAATTTTTTTCTTGCATAGAGAAGCCCTCACCAATGTTGAAGAAGCTCAACAATTAGCTACCAATCTCAAAGATAGCATGATCCTTGCTAGAGAAATAAGGATGAATACCAACAACAACAACAAGATGCAAGCATCGGGATCTTCAACTTCTAATTCTAATGCTTCAAGTGCTAATTCTAATTTTGTTGATCCCATGGTTCAAAGGCTGGCAAACAAAATCTTGGCTTTGAAAAAAAAAAATCCAACAACAACACTTACAAGGATGTTCCAAGAAGGAATTTTCCTAGCTATGTTGGAAACAGAAATCAGAATTGTCTTCCAACACTACAAGGAAGACTCACACTTGAAGCTTCACCTACCAATATTGTTGTAGTATACTATGAGGCTAAACAAGATGAATATGCACAACCAAATTATCCCATGGAAGAAGTGTTGATCTCTTTCAAGATGAAGAAATGGAATCAGATAGCGACTACAATATTGGCTATTTGCAAAAGGAGAATGAATCTGAGGAGGAGGACTTGGTGATGGATGCATATGTTATCTTTACATGGCAACAACAAAATTAGCTTGATCAAACTCAAGCTACTGCTCCACCGACAAAGGAGAAGCTGCCAGTTACCATTGCAAAAAGAGGATCTCCTATGCCTTGGCAACCAAAAAATGCAACAAACAAACAAGTGCTCCTCATTCCCCTCCATTAGTTCCTATCATTCCAAAAGCCAATCTCTAGGTTCCTAAGACCAGTGTACCTTTTTTTAAACCTATTAGTGAAGTTACTACATCCACTTTACAAAATTCATTCTAGGATTTTGACATTATTGATCATGCCAAGAAAACAAAGATCCAAATGTCTGACGCTGAGTACCTCAAAGAAAATCTTGTCCAATTTGATAGGCTTGTTAGATTCATACAAGATAAAGGAATTACTCCAAGTAAGGATTCGTCTCCTAATATTCCCACTGCCCCAAATCCCAAGACACCACAAAATAACCTTGTTTCTACCCCTCCAATTGCATATGGGCGTATTGATCCATTATTTATTTCATTACCTATTAATGGCTTTAAGTTAAGCAATTGTTTCATAGATTTTGGCGCATCAAAAAATGTGATGTCGGCCAAGGTAGCTACTGCCTCGGGTTTGAATCTAACAAAAACTTTTGGTCATTGTTTTTCCATGGAGAACAAAAAATTACCTCTGATTGGACAGATCAAAGATGCACAGTATGCATTTTTCGCATATCCTGAAAAGAAGATCAAGATGACAGTTCTAGTAGCTGTTGTGTCAGCATCTTATGGAATTCTCCTTGGACATAATTTTTGTAAAGATGTTGGAGGTGAACTAAACATGGACATGTCTAAAGCCAGCATACATGTGAAAGGCGTGATGCAGAAGTTGATTCCTAAAAGGGAGTCAAAATTATCAATGACACAATCTGATGATCCAAGGGCTCAAATCCTATTTGAGTCTTCGGGTGTTGGAACATATTATTTGCAAATAGAAGAAGTTGGTGAATCTTCAACAAGGCATGAGTTGGAGAGTGTTGATTCTTTCTCAACAACAAATGAGTCATCATCCGATGATTTTTCTATCTCAAATCATGAAGCTTCATCAGATGATGAAGCTACAGATTTTAATATTGTTGGTCTTGGTGACCCTAACGGTGTTTGGTTACTCGAGTTTGATGAAAGTTTCTCTTCCACTAGTTCTGGAGTGGGAATGGTTTTCATTTACCCCAAAGGAAAAATTTTCCATTTATCTTTCAAATTACAGTTTGACAACACTAATAACACTGTTGAATATGAAGCTTTGTTAATAGGAATGCAAGTTGCATGAAAGAAAGCTATCAAAAATCTTCATGCACAAGGTGATGCCGATTTGATAGTGTGTCAGGTAAGGAATTTGTACCAGACAAAAAATGATAGACTTAGGCATTATCACAATCTTGTTTTGGATTGCATTGAAGAATTTGATGCTTTTGATATATCTATAGTTCCAAGGGAATACAATGACAGGGCTGATTCTTTAGTAGTTTCATCCATGCTCTTGATATCACATAACTATTTTCATGGTTCTACCTATACCATTGAGTTGGTCTTCTGCCCAAGTGTTCCTAACAATTTAGATAACTAGCATATTTTCAATGATGATAATCAAATTGTTTCCTTTTTGGAGAAGGCAAAAAAAATTGATGAGTTGTACTTTGAAGGAAGTGATTCTCCACATCAAGAATTTGTTACTGATATGGATCCAGTTATAGGCTAGGAGTTCTTGCAACTCAAAGGGAATAAAATTCCCAAAGGGTTGGTATCTCTTGAGAAAATTTTTGATAAGAATGATCACTATGTCAAGAAACAACTCTCAAATTCTGACTCATCTAATGAGATTGAACAGATCAACTTAGGAACTAAAGCGGATCCTAAGATAAAAAAACATTGCTAAGTGTTGCACAATCAAAAAGAGAAAGCAGATTGCTAAGTTGTTACAAGAATATATGGATGTCTTGGCATATTCATATGAAGATCTTGTTAGCAAATGAAATAACCTTTGATAGATAAATCAAATAATGACTATAAACCTAGATTTGGCACCAATTTAAATCTACTAATAGCTCTAAAAAGTCCACAATTTCATTTTTGGTTTTTCTCTAAATTTTATTGAGGTACAGCTCCCTCACAAAATCTTCAATGAATTAATCTATTCTAAGGAAATGACATATTCTTTTAACCAAAAATCAAAAAAGGTGACTAACGCTAGCTCATAAATATGAAACTAACGCGAAGGTAGAGGACGTAGCCATTTATTATCAATACAAAGATTAAAAATCATGACTATCAAATCTAACCAATGTAAATAAATTAGACTGCAATAAATAAAAGATGTATAGCTCATCCTTCAAAGAAGACACAGCTATATCGTATACATAACACCAAGATTAGCATACTTAAAATCCTTTAATTTGTAATACACCGATTACAAGGTATTGCAGTATACAATAAATGTTATTCCTTCTTGAAAACACCCCTGGGTGTATTTGGAGAGATCAAAAGTCCCCTTCATCCTCACTTCACCTCTAATTTATAATATGGCTAAAACCATTGAATGGACACTAAATTCGTTACTAAATTAGCGACTTCTTGTATCCCAAACGTTTATCAGGAAGTTGATAAGAACAATGGAAATTTTGTTGGGCATAGGTATCAACAAAGAAAATTGATCATTACTCGAGCAATAGCCACCAAAGGACCAATCATTTCACCAATCTTTAATGCAACGCATAAGAATACGAAGCGGTGGCACATGTGAGCTGTCTGATGAGGATTTGTAATTCAATTGACGCAAGATGGACATAAATGTGAATTAAATTTACATCTTATCAATCTCAAAAGAATGCACCCATGTCTAACCAAAGCTCTATAAATTCAGCCAGTATCACTTTTCTCCCACAATCAATTGCATCCAACATGGAAAGCTCCTAGAGTGATGGAAATTATGTGAATGACTACATTATTCTGGAGGAAATTGAGTGTAGCATGATGTTCAGGAACACTTCTAATCAGCTAAAAGAGGTCTTTGTGGTGCAGAGCGAAGTGGAGGAAGAAGTGCTCTAAAGTATTATGGGCGAGGAATTTTTATCCAAGCTCATGCGCATAATACCACTATGTTGGAATGATTCATTTACACAGTTTTCACGACTTTTGGTCATCAAGAATAGGGTGTGAGAGCATTGGGGCACCTAGTGAAACCTAAATTCCATCATCACATGAAGGTAGAGATCAATGGACTCAGCTATTATCCTTGAACTAGATTAGTAGTTGATGCCATCTGCATTGCATCTTTTATCCAGGATGACACTCTGGAGGAGGTCATGGCTCTGCTACGCACGGGGGTGGTGAGGAATGATATGGGACTATTCATGCAATTCCTCTAGTCTCATGAAAATTTGTTGTCACTGGCTCAAATAGAACGCCTGCAGGCTTTTACTGAGAGCATTTGTGTCCTGATGTTTGCTTTGTGCACCTAAAATGTCTTCCCTTTGCCTTTTTTTGTGTCTGCCAACATGGGGTTTTGTAATTGAACCAAGTGATTGTGGCTGTGCCAGTATAATGTAAAAACATAATATATGAATAAAATATCTCTTTTTTGTGTTATTTGTGCTTTTACATGTATGGCTCGCTTGTTTATGTTCATATTATGTTTGGAAAATACTAGTTTTCTTCTGTATAATATCTTAATTGAGTAACCAAACTGGTAATAATTTGGATTAATCAATATAATTCTTCATAAGCGACAAAATTGATGATTTTCCTAACTTAACAAAACCCCGCCCATGTTCAAAATGACAAAGAATGTCCCTGAGGTATAACTTGCAAGTGAAACTTCCAAACTTTGACTCATGGCTCAATCAGTTTCGTACATACACTTTGGGAGGAAAAGGAAGTTCAGATGTGACAAGAAAACACCACTCAATGAAGGACAAGTAAGGTAGGTGGTAAAATGGAAGGTTTGACGAACTTAACAAAACACCGCCCAAGTTCGAAATGGATGACAAAAGACCACTCAAAACTAGATTGTGTATAGAACTTAGGTAAAGAAAGATATCATCCCAAATAAAAGTTAAAGAAAACTTTTGTGAATAAAAATGGCTCTTGCTAGGGACAAGGACTACAAATGACGAGGAAATGAACCCAGAACTATAAGAATAGACCAGTCCTTTCCATTGGGCACGGAGTCAAGGAGAAGGAACAACTAAAGCAAGCCAAAAATGGGACAAAACAAGGAAAGAAAACACCTAAACTACCAACACAACACAATTTCAATTATGTACATGGTAGGAAAATCCTACCTCAAATTATTCTCAAGATAATTATGCAAATCCATTGATAGGTTGGGAGTAGTTGCTTGTGCGAAACAATGATGGGTGATTGAAAACTATGTGTACAGCCAACTGCCAAATTGTGACCGTTGTCGTTAAATAAATAAAATCAGCGCCCTGTAGGGACTACCTAAGTAAAGTCTTATGTTCAAAGAGCCATTCTTGATTATATGCCTTAGTAGTCAAATGACTCATATTAATGTTTCCTTGTGTATGCTCACTCAAATCTTCCTGCACAACATTCATTTTAAGATTGTTATGCACGTCTTGCACTTGATACTTTGAACAAGAAGAAACCATCCCTCGAATTGGGCACCACACATATGCATCATGAGGCAAAGGAAATTCTTGGTCACCGTGTGTAGAAGCAATTACATTTTCTGAAGGTTTAGGACCCCAATTTGTAGTTTGTACAGCATAAGACTTATTAGATTCCATTGTTGATTCATCAATCACAATTCCTCTTTCAATTTCATCCACTCCATACATTGATTCTAATAACTGTACTAAAACCTCTAGATCTTGTATAATTTTCCTTTCAAAATGAAGAGATTCTGAAATGAAATGTTCAATTACTTCATTTGCAGTTGCCCTGCCTTCAAGGATTTCACTGGAAGACTTAAACCTCTCATAACTAGTTTGTATGCCAAAATGAAGATATTTGAATATTCAATTACCTTTCAGAGTTGATCTTTATTTTCTCCTTCAGCTGGGAGATTAGTATCTTCCTTTTCTTGTCTTTGGTCATGATCAACTATAGCTCTCAGTAAATAACCTTCCTCTTTTAACATTAATTGATCTTCTGAATTTATGAAAAGATGGTTATCATGTCTTTTGAATTCATCAAAATCAAAGAGAGGGTTAAAATGAATTGAACACCATTCTTTCTTCTGAAGATCATCATTCCTAGAATCATCATCTCCTTCCAAACTTAAACATATATCCTTATCCTCCATCTTTTTAGAAAGGAAAACTTCATATTCCAGAGAAAGAAGAGAGGTCAATACCAGATCTTTCGAACTAGCCTCTGAAAGAGGGAGTTTATTAGAAGGAGGGGTTGAAGTTAATGGTGGCTTTATCAGAAGCTCATCATCTTCATCATCACTAGATGAACTATAATCACTTTCAACTTCAACAAAGGTGCATAAGTTCAAGGATAAATCAACATAGGGCTAGTCATGCCTTTTGTTAGGCTGATGTAGAATATCAAGAATCATTAAATTCATGTTTTCCACAATAGGATGGCATTTGACTGGAAACTTGGGAAAAGTTTTATAACTAGTTTCGAGCTTCATACTTGAATTTCCTTGCCACTTGCCTACTGTAATGAAATCATCTTCAGCCTTCACTACCTCTTGCTAAGCTTGCTCAATTCCTCAAATTTTATCTCTTTTCAGAAGTAATTGTATGTCTGGTTCAAGAGTAGAAATGAATATGTGGTACTAAATCTCTGCATTGGGATTTTCTGGGGCAAGAATCTTTTGAAGAGATTGGTTGAAATGATGGACAAAATCCCTCATCGTTTCAGCTCTATTTTTCATAATATGAAAGAAGTGATGCAGGGTAGCTGCAACATTAGTTGGGATTCCATAGCATTGGAGAGATTTTCTCTTAAGAACATGGCAACCAGTGATGCTCCCTTTTTTAAGTCCTCTAAACCATTCAACCGCTTTCTCAATCAAACTTTCAATAAAAGTCCTTACAAATACATCTTCATCCTTGATTCCTAAAACTACACTTATAGCCATCATAGCTAAAATATGGTCCTCGAGATCTTGTTCATTCTGACCTAAGAATTTTGGAAATCCTCTCTAGGACCCTTTAGGTAGATCATGATATTGTGATAAAGCAAGGGGGCCAACTTGGTTGCACTAGAGATTTGAAGCCATAAACAACAAACAAAGTCACCAACTCACTTGGAGTAAAGTTAAGAAAAGAAGATTAATGTGGTGGACAAGCCAAAGGTGGATTCTAGTGCAGGAGCACCTGGGAAACTTGGGTTTTCCTGGAGTCCTATTAGAAGTCCAAATTTTTGTTGTGTTATTTTGAGGTCATGTTGACCATCTAGCTAGGTTTTTTTGTTTTGAATAATGCTTGGTCTATCTATGATCAATGGATTGGGAGGTGGCAAACATGAATGGGTTTTGAAGCCTCAACTTGTCATCTTTACCAACCTTGTCAAAGTGTTAGAAAACACATGGGGTTTTATATTTTACATCATTAGGTCATCTATGAGCTCGACCCAAGCTCCTAAATGGTTTTGGAAGCCTATTTAAGGGCAGACTCGACCTTGAGGCAAGGTTGGAAGCATTGTTATTGAGTGACCTAGTTGAAGATTGGAGAAAACAGCATTGAAAAGATAGTTTTCCTGCATTTTTGTGTTGAAATTGATCTTTAATGGCGTGACTCTGCTATTTTTCTATGTGTAGTATGTTGTGTTAGTCTTATACAATCTTGGTGTGCCTTTCTTTATGTTTTGTAGATTTTTTTCAACTTGTATTTGTAAATACTTTGGGTTTCCTGTGTTTTCTGGCCTGAAACAGGCGGTGTTGAATAAATGGAGGCTTAAAGCACCTTCCCACCGTACAAATTGTACGGCCCTTTGGGAAATGTGCCCTACCTCCATGCTTGTAAATATGGTAGGTGTTAGGTTTTCTTTGGTTGCAGGAGCTAGGAGAAAAGCCTTGCCTTAGGCGAGACAGTGAGAGCCCGGCTAGGAAAGGCTACAGGACAGCAGGGATAATTTGCAGAGGAATAAATTTTTTTGAGAAATTCTTTCTTGAGAATTTAGGAAAGGGTCCTGACTATGTATGGTGATCTGGAAGAGGCTTTTCCAATCCATTTGATAGGAGATTTTTCTGACAGTCTTAAAACAGCTTTTTTTAAATCTTTGAAACCCTAGCTTGTTGACCATTTTCAAGACTAAGCACTGTACGGACAGTTAGGGCTTGAGATTGTTAAAATATTAAGGTGATGATCAAATGAATCAATAGTCTTTAAGAGAGTTTGGGTGGTTATTTAGTAATTTATGAATAATCATCAGTTTTCTTGAAGTTGGAGGCCTAATTGGCTCAAGGGCTACTAGCCTTCCAAACCTATGGAATAGGCTTCATGCAAGTGTTGATAAGATGGAGTCTAAGTGAAGTTTTAGGAACCCTAGGAGGTTGTTTTGGAGCTTTGTAAAACATTCCCTCACCCCTGCAAGATCCATTTATGTATTGAGGGAGGATTAGTCTTTTGGTTGCATAAAAGGCTAAGGAAGAATGGAGTCATAGTACCAAGATTTGGCTTGGTAGTTGCAAACTAGAAATGATAGCAGGGTTGGCAAGAAGAACCAGGGGTGCCTAAATAGCATAGGACCTATAGGTTGAGTGGTGGAGAGTGACACCAAAGGGAATCATCAAGGTGAGACCCGGAGCGTTGAGTTAGTGATTGTCTCAATCCAACCTTGTCCCTATCAGATTCTAAGGCTAATATGCAGGTAGGTCCCTTGGTTGACATGGTGACAGATTGAGATGATGATTATGATGAGGTGAGTCATCATAATATTCAAATATCATTCTTGGGGGTCATTTAATCATAGGTACAAGTGGTCACTGGGCTCATTCCTCTACTTCTTCCAAGATAAAATTCACTCGCATATAATCTGTCACACTCCTGTATCTCCACACGAGTGTATTTAATTGTGATATGATATCTTCTTGCTCTACTCAAACCCAATCCAAATCTGGTTGCAAAATAGGAAATACATCATTATGCAGAAGTACCATCTTGTTGCATGACATAATGGCAATTGTCAAACTTTAGACTAATTTATCGCCAGTGGAGTCACCAAAAATATGTTAGCGAATGAAATAACCTTTGATAGATAAATCAAGTAATGACTCTAAACCAAAATTTGGCACCAATTTAAATCCTCTAATAGCTCTGAAAAGTCCACAATTGCATTTGTGGCTTTTCTTTGAATTTTATTGAGGTACAACTCCCTCACAAAATCTTCAATGAATTAATCTATTCTAAGGAAATGACATATGCTTTTAACCAAAAATTAGAAAAGGTGACTAACGCTAGCTCATAAATATGAAACTAACATGGAGGCAAAGGACGCAACCATTTATGATCAATACAAAGATTGAAAATCATGACTATCAAATCTAACCTATGTAAATAAATCAGACTGCAATAAATAAAAGATGTATAGCTCATCCTTCAAAGAAGACACAGCTATATTGTACACATAACACCAAGATTAGCATACTTCAAATCCTTTAATTTGTAACACACCGATTACAAGGTATTGCAGTCTACAATAAATGCTATTCCTTCTCGAAAACACCCCCAGGTGTATTCAAAGAGATTGAAAGTCCCCTTCATCCTCGCTTCACCTCTAATTTATAATATGGCAAAATCCACTTAATGGACACTAAAGTCATTACTAAATTAGCGACCTCTTGTATCCCAAACGTTTATCGGGAAGTTGATAAGAACAATGGAAATTTTGTTGGGCATAGGTATCGGCAAAGAAAATTGATCATTACCTGAACAACAACCTCCAAAGGACCAATCATTTCACCAATCTTTAATGCAACAAATAAGAATACCAAGCGGTGGCACATGCGAGCTGTCTGATGAGGAATTGTAATTCAATCGACGCAAGATGGCCATAAATGTGAATTAAATTTACATCTTATCAATCTCAAAATAATGCACCCATGTCTAACCAAAGCTCTATAAATTCAATTGATATCACTTTTCTCCCACAATCAATTGCATCCAACATGGAAAGCTCCCAGAGTGATGGAAATTTTGTGAACGACTAAATTATTCTGGAGGAAATTGAGTGTAGCGTTTAGGAACACTTCTGATTATCTAAAAGAGGTCTTTGTGGTGCAGAGCGAATTGGAGGAAGAAGTTCTCTGAAGTATTCTAGGTGAGGCGTTTCTGAGCCAAGCTCATGTGCATAACACCACTATGTTGGAATGATTCATTTACACAATTGTCAGGACTTCTAGTCGTCGAGACTGGGGTGTGAGAGCACTGGAGCATCTGGTGAAACCTGAATTCCATCATCGCATGAAGGTGGTGATCAACAGACTCAGCTACTATCCTTGAACTAGATTAGTAGTTGATGCCATCTGCATTGCATCTGCTATCCAAGATGAGACTTTGGAGGAGGCCATGGCTCTACTGTGCACAAGGGTGGTGAGGAATGATATGGGACTGTTCATGCAATTCCTCCAATCTCATGAAAATATGTTTTCACTGGCTCAAATAGAATGCCTGTAGGTTTTTACTGAGAGCATTCATGTCCTGATGTTTGCTTTGTGCACCTGAAATTTCTTTCCTTTTCCTCTTTTTGTGTTCGCTAACCTGGGTTTTTGTAATCGAACCAAGTGATTGTGGCTATGCTAGTACAATGTAAAAATGTTTATATATGAATAAAATATCTCTTTTTGGTGTTATTTGTGCTTTTACATGTATGGCTCACTTGTTTATGTTCATATTATGCTTGGAAAATACTAGTTTTCTTCTATATAATATCTTAATTAACCAGACTAGTAATAATTTGGATTAATCAATATAATTCTTCATAGGAGAAAAAATTCATGGTTCGCCTAACTTAACAAAAACCTGCCCAAGTTCAAAATGACTTAAATAATTTTGCCTAAGGTATAACTTGTGGGTGAAGCTTCCAAACTTTGACACATGGCTCAATCGGTTCCGTACATACACTTTGGGAGGAAAAGGAAGTTCGGATGTGACAAGAAAATATTGATCAATGAAAGACAAGTAAGGTAGGCAGTAAAATGGGAGGTTTTACAAACTTAACAAAACACCACCCAAGTTCGAAATGGGTGACAAAAGACTGCTCAAAACTAGATTATGTATAGAACTTAGGTAAAGAAAGATATCATCCCAAATAAAATTTAATGAAAACTTTTATGAATAACAGATCTGAAATCCTTCCGTCCGAAGGAGGTGTAACATGAAATTCCCCTTAAGATTGGTGTATTTCCTTATAAACAAAAGCAAAGGAAATATAACCCAAAGATTTATGGAATGATCCTTGCAGAAGTTCAAAAAATGTTAAATGCCTAAATAATATTCCCTATCTATCATTCAACGTGGATAGCAAATATTGTTCCCGTTCGTAAGAAAAATGGTGAGATCCATATTTGTGTGGATTTCTGAAATCTGAACCAACTGTCACTCAAAGATAAGTATCATCTTCCAGTAATGGATCAAGTTCTTCAAAACGTGACCGGATCTAAAATTCTCTCCATTCTGGATGGTTTTTCCAATTACAACCAGATTGAAGTCAATTCAAGTGATCAACACAAGATGGATTTTACAACACCATGGGGTACCTTTGCATATCGCAAAATGCCTTTTGGCCTGATCAATGTTGGTGCCACATTTCAATGAGCTATGGACTTGGCTTTTTTGTGATGTCCTAGGTAAGTTCATTGTGGTGTATCTTGATGATCTTATGGTTTTTTCTAAAAAATGTCATGAACATTTTTACCATCTAAGGAAAATCTTGGAGAGATGTCGACAACATGATATTTCCTTGAATCCCAGAAAGCCAATTTTTGGGGTTACAAAAGGTAAGCTTCTTGGTCACGTGGTGTCCACAAAAGGTATCAAGATTGACTCGGAAAGAGTTAAAAGTATCAAATCACTCAATCTTCCATCAAGTAAGAAGGTTCATTCTTTCTTTGGCAAAGTAAATTTTTGGCGACAATTCCTTCCAAACTTTGCAGAAAAGACTCGTCATATTGTTAATATGATGAAAGGTACTCCCACTTTTCATTGGACGAAAAAAGGAAAAGTTGTGTTCAATGATATCAAAGAGGCTATTGCCCATGTGCTAGTGTTAGTCTACCCAAAATACACGAAGGAATTCATCATGTATAGTTATGCTTTTGAGCATACACTTTCAACAATTCTGGTACAAGAAAACAATGAGGGTTTTGAATCCTCGATAGCATTCATAAGTTGTCCTCTCAAAAATTATGAATTGAAATATTCCCAAATGGAAAAACATGCTTTCGTTGTGTTCAAATTTGTTAAACATTTTCAGTTCTACATTCTTACTAGCCATCTGAAAGTCCTAGTTCTAGATTCAACTGTTAAGTCCATCTTAACACAACAGGAGTTTGAGACAAAAACAGGCAATTGGATTGCCAAGATTCAAGAATATGACATGGACATCAAGCCTACCAAGTTGATACATGGGAAATTTTTATGTCAGCTCATTACTAAAAATAATCCTAATGAAGAAGTTTCAGAGACTGAGGAGTCAGATCCAAGTGAACTTCCGATGGTGTTATTCGTCAGTACTACTGATGAGTGGTATTCCAACATTTCCCATTTTCTCACTTATGGGGAATTTCCTTATCATTTGACTCCAAAGGAGAAAAATACCATCAAACTAAAGTTAGCAAACTTTGTCTTGTGGGACAATGGTTTGTACAAACAGGCATTGGATGGAACTTTCTTACAATGTGTTCATGAAGAACAACAGGAAAGATTGTTGAAGTCATATCATGACTTAGCATGTGGAGGACACTTTTTAGTGTTGGTTACCGCTCACAAGATCTTGAGAGAAAATTACTACTGGCCTACACTCTTCCAAGATGCGTACTATTGGGTGTGTAAATGCGAACTATGTCAATAGTTCGTAGGTAAGCCAAAGTTGGCAGCTTTGCCTTTGAAACCATTCATTATTGAAGATCCCTTTCAATAGTGGGGAATTGATTTCATCGGTGTAGTAAATCCACCTTCAAGTGTGGGACACACTTATGTCCTAACTATAACTAATTACTTTTCCAAGTGGGTGGAAGCAATTCCAGCTAAGCATGCTACTTCTAAAGTTGCATGTAGTTTATTGAAAGAGAATATCATTTCCAGGTTCGGTGTACCAAACAAAATTGTTGCTGATAATGCTTCCACCTTCTCGTCAAGCAAGATAACTGAGTTTTGTTTTGAACATAGCATAACACTGTCTCATTCATCTGACTATAATCCACAAGGTAATGGTCAAGCCAAATCAAGCAATAAAAACTTGGTGACAATAATCTGCAAGCTTGTGGATTAAAATCAGCGTTTGTGGCACAAAGCTTTATATGATGCTCTGTGGGCAGACAAAATAACTCCAAAGCAAGTGATTGGAATGTCTCCTTTCCAACTCTTGTATGGGTTGAATGCAGAAATTCCCATAACCTTAGAACTTCCAACACTCAAATTGGCTAAGGCCATTGAGGATGAGACTTTTGATAATTCAGTCAATAAGTGGATAATGTATCTCTCTGAATTGGAAGAGAAACGAGTTCAAGTGGCTAACCATATCATAGAGCATCGAGAACAAGTGTGAATCTTTTTGACAAGAAGGCCAAGTCTCATGATTTTCAAATTGGTGATCTTGTTCTCTTATGGGACAAGCGAAGAGAACCAAAAGGTATACACGGGAAATTCAATTCACTATGGACAGGTCCATTCAAAGTTCATCAGTTGCATGGTGAAAGCAGTTTCCTATTGGCATATGAGGATGGAACACTATTTTCTCTTCCACGGAGTGGGAAAAGTTTGAAACACTTTACACAATAAGGTGACAAGCATTCAAATGTAAATATTTTTATTTCAATCCTTGCGTCTTTTTTTTCATCGCCTAACTCTATGCCCAATGGATGGATAAAGGCACTTGATTCTGGAGTTCTTCTCCCTTCAATTTTTTCTAACAATGACTAAAGGAAGCTCCCTAGCTAGAGCCAATTGTTATCCTTGAATCCAGCTACATCAGATTCACGGGATAACCCCCTACGAAACTTGTATGTTTCATATTTTCGTGTACTTCAAGCACGCAAAACAAGGAAATTTTCAATTCACCTCGATGCATGTATCAAAACCTCAAACAGTCTATTTCAGTTTTCCCCCCATTCGTCTTTTGAAGAGCTTCGAAACGAGTATCTTCGTCAACTCTCAACCTTTAGGAGAGTCAATTTTTTACTCATGTCGGGGCATTGATTTTCAGTTGTCCTACATGAGCCTCAAGTTGGAAATAAGTTTAATTCTAAGTGTCAGAGTGCTGATTTTCAGCGCTCCTACACTTTGCACCTAGTTTGAAATGCACAAGCGGTGAAAATCACCGCTAGTGCATTTTTGAATTTTTCCTCCTTAATGTACTTTGTCATTAATGCAAGTTGAGTTACATTAATGACCCCTTTTTGATGACTTAATAAAAAAAAACTTGAGCTAATTAATCCTCATTCCTTTCGCCAAACTTCTTCCTCGCGTGGATCTTTCTCCAACTTCCAGTGAATTTGAGTTTGAAGATTTCTTGAACATTCAAGCTAGGGTTCAAAGTTTTTCCAGGTGCGCCTTTGTTTTCTTCCTCTCTGTCATTTTCTTTATGTGATTTGTTTCTCGCCAGGTTTTTAATACATTTATTTGAATCTTTCTCACCTAGGGTTTGTGGTTTCAAATCTGCATTTCTTTGTTTTATCAAACAACCCTAGTCTTCGCATTTTCTCTTTTAGGGTTTCTTCTTATTTTACAAACACGCCCTGGGTTTTTCTTTTCATGTTTTTTCTTGTCCTCATTTTGGTGTTTTTATTTACCTCTCCACTATTGCTCATCAAGCCCTTCCCATACTATAAAAGTGGTGAAGTTTTTAGTGTTAGCAAGTTGAAATGATAGAAACACTTCACGTTTTGAGATCATTCCTCTCAATGTTCGAGCAGCAAAATTCAGCACTCAAACATTGAATGACCTTCCACAACATGTAAAAACTAAGATGTTTTCCTAAAAAGATGGACAACATTTTTGAATAAGTCGACTTGTTAGGTGAGATTTTCCTAAATTTTCTCACCTAACTTTCCTAGATTCACTCATCTACTTTTCCTATATTTTCTCTTTCCTCTCTTTTATAAATATGAGAGGATTCTTTTGTAATCTTTATCTTTTCTCTTTTGCAACGAAGTGCTTCCCATTTTGAGAAGAAAATACATGAAACTTTGTGTTCATCTTTGTGAATCTATTTTGATCAATAAAGAAAAGATTCGCATACCATACTTTGTGTTGGAATCAATTATCTTTTGAAATTGATTGAGATTTCCAGTGATTAGTGATTGAGATCTAAAGGACTTTGAGTAAATCCGTGTAAAATTTTTGCTACTCTTTTACTCCAATTTATGATATTGATTGAATGTTGTTGGCGAATTCTCTACAATACTTTGTGCTTGTATTTATTCATGTTGTTTGTGGATCTATCCTAAAGTATCTAGAAGACTTTTTGCTTCTAATACAATGCTGGTTACATATCTAAAAAGATTCATTGGTGAAAGCTATGAAATGACTTTGTGCCTTTGTGAGTTTTCTTGTTTTATCATTTTTGTTATTATGTTGGTATTCTTGGTCTTTGATTTGACAAGATAAGAATATCGGAATTTGTTGGAAAATGTGCCTCAAGCTTACTGACATGAAACTCCTGAAAGAGAAAAATCAGTGAGACCCTCAGAATGTCTTGCAGACAAGCAGTTGTGTTCTAAACTCCTAAAGAATTCAAATTGGCGTGACTTTGCAATTGTCTTGCCAACGGAAGTCATTGGCAAGCCATTGGCTATCGCTGTAAGTTTCCCATCTCATTCGATTGTGGCAGATCTCTTGCTGATGGGTTGGTTCCAGTTGGTTATCGGGGAGACTCTTGGCGACGAGTGGCATCGGGGAGAGGCATGAACATTCGGAATGACTCATTCCGATAGATTATGTCTCACCGACGGTTTTACACAAGAATGTCATCAGGGTGACATGAAGGCTCGATAAGAGTCTAAGCGACAATTTTTATCTTGCCAACAGGCAGGTGCTTTTGATGAGAACTCTTGCTGATGGTTGAGGTCTCGTCGACGGGTCTGCAATCGGTGAGAACTCTTACCGATAGTATTCCTCTCGCTAATGGGTTTGTGTTCACTATGAGCTCTTTCCAACAACGATGGTCTTGTCGATAGTTTTACAATAGACATCGGTGAGAAGTCTTGCCGATGGAGTGAGTCTAGGCGACAGGTTTGAACTCGATATGATTCTTGTCAATGGTGGTGACTCTTGTCGATAAGGACAGTTGGGCATTGTGGCATTAGGGAGACACGGTCTAGTGTCTCACTGACATGCGATTTGTTTGAATGTTTTGACCGAACGTTTGTCCTACATGGTGTGTTATGAGCCAATGAGAGAAGCAAAATGAGAACCATTGGAAGTTGAACAGTTGTGACTATTCTGTTGTGGAAAACGAACAGGCCGTGAGTAGAATGGACTATGCTCTGCAATGGTCCACGATCGTGCACAGTTCGATAGAGTAGGGTTGTTTGATACTAAACATGGATTGATCTGAGTGGGTTCATTGTATGTATCTGAGAGCATTGTGAGATTAATGTTGCTTCTGTAAATTGACATCAGAAAGTTAAGTCTGAACTCTATATGTAATTTTTCTTTACTGTAATACAAAGAGACTCTTCTTGGTGTGATGGGTTTTTCTCCTGTAAGGGTTTTCCCACGTAAATTTGGTGTCCAATTGTGTATGTGTTCATTTCTCTATTTTTTTATTCTTTTCTTTTGTATCTTATTGAATTGTAATTGAAAATTTAAATTCATATCTGCATTCTTCCCTGAGGTTTTGATGTTAGGAGAGTTTGTTCTACACCTAAGCTTTCCTTACAAGTTGTATCAGAGCCTGGCCAGTTGTGTTATCCTTGTGGGTACGTTGGGTTTTTTGTGTCAATTCTATTTCAGTGGGAGTCTTATAGAAGTCTGGTAATTCGAATTACAGATTAAGATGGAAAGCACGTAAGGAAAGATTGAAATTGAGAAATTCAATGGCAGTAATTTTGAGTTGTGGAAACTCAAAATGGAAGATTTGTTGGTTGATCGTGATCTTTGGCTTGTTGTGTCTGGAACGAAGCCTACAGGCATGAAGCAAGAGGATTGGGACCTTGCAGATCAAAAATAAAAGGGGTTGATAAGGCTCTGTTTAGCAGACTATATTCTTCTAAATATTCATGAAGAAAAGACAGCATCCTCTTTGTGGAAAAGACTGGGAGCTATTTATCAGGGCAAGTCCTTGGTGAATAAGTTGTTCTTGAGGAAGAAGATGTACTCTTTTAAAATGTAGGAAGGAGTGTTTGTTGTTGATCATTTGAATGCTTTCAATATGTTGATTGCTCAGTTAGCATCTGTGGGTGTGAAGATTGATGAAGATCGTTGTATGCTATTGTTATGTTCTTTGCTAGATGCTTGGGATCACTTGGTGATGGCTATTGGGAGTACTACTTCCTCTTTTAAGATGGAAGATATTGTTGCTTCTTTGTTATTAGAAGAGATGAGAAGAAAATCTTCTGAGATGGCAAAGGAGGCTCTTATTGTTAGAGGCGGATCGAAAGAAAAAAGCAAGAAGAAGGACAAGAAGGCAAAATCCAAATTAGAGGGGAGATCAAAATCTCCTGGTAAGAAGTCCAAGGTAAAGTGTTGGAATTGTGGGCAACCTGGTCATGTTCGAGAGGATTGCAAAGAGGAGAAAAAGAAGAAGAATAAGTATTCTTCCGACAATGATTCTTCTCAGAGTGATGCAGACGCTTTCATTGCAGCCTTGGCTACACAGGCATCAGATGATGTATGGCTGATTGATTCTGGAGCATCTTTCCACATGACATCTCATAGAGAATAGTTCACTAAGTATGAAAAATACGATGGTGGAAGGGTGTATTTGGCAAGCGATTCATCTTTGGAAATAGTTGGTCGTGGAAGAGTCAGAATTCAATTCCCTGATGAAAGAGTGAAGGGAATCAATGATGTAATGCATATACTAGGTCTAGCTCAAAATTTACTTTCTATTAGTAAGTTGAACGATGTTGGATTGCAAGTCACGTTCTCTGGAAATGGTTGCAAGATGACTAGAGGCTCAATGGTGCTAGCTAGGGGTGCTCGTATTGGTACCTTGTATAAGCTAGATGTACATGTTGTGCAATACAATAGTGTCTCTATAAAGTCATAGAAGGCTACTCATGGAGAAAAGGAGGAAAATGTTCCTGATAGTGAAAACTCTATGGAAGTTAAACTTCCAGCAGAAAAGACTCTGCTCTGGCATCATAGGCTTGTCCACATTGGAGAAAAAATTTTAAAAACCTTGAAAAATAAAAACCTGGTTGAACGGCTTAACGATTGTAACCTCGAATTTGAGTTTTGTGAACATTTTATATATGGTAAACAACACCGTATTTCATTTTACTAAAGTCCTCACAAATCTTCTAGTTTACTTGATTACATACATTCTGATATTTTTGGTCTAGTAAATGTTCCTTCTTTTCTAAATCAAGATATTATGTATCGTTCACTGATGATTATTCAAGAAGGAATTTTTTTTATTTTTTGAAAAGTAAATCAGAAGTGTTCAATTATTTTAAGAAATTTAAAAACCTTGTTGAAAATAAGACTGGAAGAAAAATAAAAAATTTAAGGACTAACAATGGCGGTGAGTTTTGTTCTGATGAGTTTGAAAGGTATTGTAAAGATCATGGGATTAAAAGACATAAAACTACACTCTACACTCTGCAACAAAATGGAGTTGCTGAAAGGTTCAATAGGATAGTGATGGAAAGAGCACAAAGTATGCTAAGCAGTGTTGGCTTGGAGAAGTTATTGGTTGAGGCAGTTGCAACAACATGTTATTTAAAAAACTGTTCTCTGAATTCCACTCTTGTTGAGAAAACACCTTTGGAAGCATGGTCTAGAAAGAAGCCCTCTCTAAGACACATTCATGTCTTTGGCTGTGAGGCATATGCATATGTGCCAAATGAAAAAAAGGTCTAAATTGGAAAACAAGGTTGTTAAATGTATTTTTATTGGTTATAGTGTTGGCATAAAAGGATACAAGCTTTGGAATCCTGATATGGAGAAGGTTCTATACAGCAGAAGTGTTATTTTTCGTGAGCTGAAGTCTTCTACTTTGGATCTACAGTCAAAGACAAAATCAGAAGATAAAAAGGATGTTGTTGAAATTCCTCCGACACCAGATAAAGAGGAATTCAAAATGTACCTGAAACTAAGGAGAGCTCAAGTAGTTCTGAGAGTTCTGAAGAAGAACAACAACCTCAGCCTCAACCTATGACGAGGTCAACACGTAAAAGAAAGCAACCTAATAGGTATGGGTTTTCTTTGTTAGATTCTACTTGTGCCTATGCTTTAATTTCTAGCACTGATGAGCCTAGGACTATGAAAGAGGCATTTAGAATGTCTAATTCAAACTCTTGGTTGGAAGCCATGAATGAAGAAATGGCATCATTAGAAAAGAATGATACTTGGAGTTTGGTGCCCTTGCCTGAAGGCAAAAAAGTTGGCCACAAATGGGTATTTAAAAGGAAAATAGGTTTAGATGGCAATGTGGAAAAATATAAGGAAAGGTTGGTTGCGAAGGGGTATTCCCAGGTAGAAGGAATTGATTATGGAGAAATTTTTTCTCCTGTAGCTAAGCTGACGTCTATCAGATTTCTTTTGTCACTTGCAGCAGCGTATGACTTAGAGATTGAACAGATGGATGTGAAGACAACATTTCTTCATGGTGACCTTGAAGAAGAAATTTATATGTCCCAGCCTAAGCACTTTGTGGAAAAAGGTAAAGAAAAATTGGTTTGCAAGTTGAAAAAATCTCTATATGGATTAAAACAATCTCCTAGAATGTGGTACCAGAAGTTTGACACTTTTTTTTTGTCATTGGGATTTGTAAGATCGAAATCTGATCACTATGTGTACTACAAAGCTGAAAATGATCATGTTCTTATTATTGCTCTCTATGTTGATGATATGTTGTTCATAGGAAATAGTAAGTTAATGATTTCTAATCTAAAATCTCAGTTGTCTGCAAAGTTTGAAATGAAAGATCTTGGTGCAGCCAGGTATATTCTGCGAATGGAAATAACTAGGGACATGAAGAGTAGAAAACTTTGGCTCAATTAGAGTAAGTATATTAATACTTTTTTGCAGATATTTTGTATGACTAATTGCAAGTAGCTAGTTGTTCCAGTGTTGCAGGGAACGAAGCTATCTGTTGAAGACTGTCCAAAATCTCCTATTGAGATAGAGGACATGACCAAAGTGCCTTATGCTAGTGCAATTGGTAGTTTAATGTATGTAATGGTCTGTACAAGGCCAGACATTTCCCAAGCATTGGGAGTATGGAAAATCCTGGAAGGACACATTGGGATGTTGTGAAAAGAGTGTTTAGATATCTGAAGGGCACTTAAGAATATGCTTTGTGTTACCATGGCAATTTGGTTGAATCACAGATGACTCTCAGCATTCGAGGCTATGTGGATTCTGATTGGGCAGGGGACATTGATAGCAGAAGATCCACTAGTGGATATATTTTCATGATAAATGGTGGTGCAGTTAGTTGGATGAGTAAGCAGCAAGTTGTAGTCACTTTGTCCACTATAGAGGCAGAATACATGGTAGCAACACACGCCTGTAAAGGAGCAATCTAGTTAAAACTTTTGTGTTCTAACATTGGGTTTGATGTAGGGATAATTACAATTTACTGTGACAGTCAGAGTGCTATTTGTTTGGCAAAAATCCTACTTTCCATGCCAGGACGAAACATATTGATGTGCAGTATCATTTTGTACGAGATATGGTGGAGGATGGAAAGCTCTCTTTAGAAAAATTGGATACTCTGGAAAATGTTGCAGATGCATTGACGAAACCAATGAGCACAGACAAGTTCAGGTGGTGTGCCAATTCGATGGGCCTTAATGCCCATGAATTTCAGTAGTTTTGTTGTGCTCTAGAGGTGTCAGGAAGATCTTCATCAAGTGGTAGATTATTGGAAAATGTGCCTCAAGCTTACTGACATGAAACTCCTGAAAGAGAAAAATCGATGAGACCCTCAGAATGTCTTGCTGACAAGCAGTTGTGTTCTAAACTCCTGAAGAATTCAAATCGGCGTGACTTTGCAACTGTCTTGCTGATGGAAGTCATCAGCAATACATTGGCTATCGCTGTGAGTTTCCCATCTCATTCTGTCATGGCAGATCTCTTTTTGACGGGTTGGTTCCAGTTGGTTATCGGGGAGACTCTTGGCGAAGAGTGGCATCGGGGAGAGGCATGAACATTCAGAATGACTCATTCCAATAGAGTATGTCTCGTCGACATTTTTACACAAGAATGTCATCGAGGTGACATGAAGGCTTGATAAGAGTCTAAGTGGCAGTGTTTATCTCACTAACAGGTAGGTGCTTTCGGTGAGAACTCTTGCCGATGGTTGAGGTCTCGTCGACAGGTCTGCAATCAGTGAGAACTCTTTCCGATAGTATTCCTCTCGCCGATGGTTTTGTGTTCGCTATGAGCTCTCGCTGACAGCGATGGTCTTGTTGATAGTTCTGCAATGGGCATCAGTGAGAAGTCTTGTCGATGGAGTGAGTCTAGGCGATAGGTTTGAACTCGATATGACTCTTTTTAATGGTGGTGATTCTTTCCAATAAGGACAGTCAGGCATTGTGGCATCGGGGAGACACGGTCTAGTGTCTCACTGACATGCAATTCATTTGAACGTTTTGATCGAACGTCTGTCCTATGTGGTGTGTTCTAAGCCAATGAGAGAAGTAGAATGAGAACCGTTGGAAGTTGAACAATTGTGACTATTCTGTTGTGGAAAATGAACAGGCCATGAGTAGAATGGACTATGCTCTGCAATGGTCCACGATCGTGAATAGTTCAATAGAGTAGGGTTGTTCGATACTGAACATGGATTGATCTAAGCGGGTTCATTGTATGTGTCTCAAAGCATTGTGAGATTAATGTTGTTGTTGTAAATTGAAATCAGAAAGTTAATTCTAAACTTTGTATGTAATTTTTCTTTACTGTAATACAAAGAGACTTTTTTGGTGTGGTGGGTTTTTCTCCCGTAAGGGTTTTCCCACATAAATCTGGTGTCCAATTATGTATATCTTTATTTCCCTTTTCTGTTATTCTTTTCTTGTGTATCTTAATGAACTATAATTGCAAAATTTTAAAGTCCTATCTGCATTCTTCCCTGAGGTTTTGGCGTTAGGAGAGTTTTTTCCGCACCTAAGCTTTCTTACATAATTATTGCATTTTTTTTAGTTTGAAGTTGTATTGAATCAGGAACTCAAAACCGTGAAGCATTGTAAAATATATTCTCTGAAAAAAGAGGGAATAATGAATGTGACACACCCCCATCTCTTAATCATAGTGTACATCATTGTGAATACTTAATTAGTTGTACTTAATTTCAATAAACAGTAAGAAGGGTGCCTCCCCTTTCTGAGAGGAGAGATTGCATCTCACACAGTTGTGGCTGAAATCATGTTCAACATGCACCATCCTAAGGGGGGGCTCTCATATCACTTATATTTTCAGAAAATCCATTTGGTGGCCAATGAATCTTTTCTTGAAAATATTTAATATTTTTCAAAAATAGCATTCTTCAACAAGGACCCCTAGCAGAATACCTTTCCTTCATCATGGGTTTGTAAAGAAATAATTTGAAAAAAATTCCTCCAAGGAGGGAGCACCTTCTCTAACAAGGGAATTTCTGACCTTCCCCTTGTGAGGGGGCTTTCTTCATTTTGAATTCCTTGATGAAGTGAAGTCTTTTTAAAGGATTCCTTGATGTAGAATTGATTTGCAAAAAATATTGTTGCACTTTCAAACAGAGTGTACCCCTCCTCTTTGAAGGGCTCCTAAGGGACCCCTTTGAAAGCTCCTCCAATTTTTTACTATCTACGTGACTATTAGCTTGTCTACCTATGTGGCTTTTTGTTTTCTAACATATTTTTTCTACAGATTAACATGTTACTTTGTAGGTGCACCTGTGAAGCTACTTTCCAATCTGACTTTGCGGATTCCCCCTCACATCGAGCTTCCTTCAGGAGAGAGTACTCAGGGGTGCCTTCTTTACAGGTCTGAGGACCTGTGAAGCGCTTACATCCTAGGGGATATGTCCACCATTGGTTTGTGAGCCTCTGGTGCACTTTGTTCAATCCTCCTCATGAGAAAGTACCTGTGGAGTCATTTTCCTTACCTGTGCTTTCGACTACGCCAGATTGTGGTCTACTTCCTCAATGGTTTAGGTATATTTTCTTGGAACTCTTCCAACCTACTTTACCAAACACTCATTGGAACTCATGTTTGCTAAAGTGGGAGAAAAATGTATAGGAGTGAATTTGCAACCCCCCTTGCAAATCCCATTGTACATCCTTCATCTTAGAAAAATAAAACTCAACCATGTAATTCCACATCACCCATCCATACTCCATCCACTTGGCACTTGTTTTTAGTGTCAGTGGGGGAATTTTTGTCTGGGATGCGCACATGGTGCACAGACATCTACGTGATGTGCTACTATCCTGACAGAATTCCTGCCTCTATAATCTACATAGGCATTATGTTCTCCACTAGCAATGAAACTTAATGCCCCTACACCTTCTTGCTAACCTTTGAACATCTCTTTCCCTCCTAATTGGCCTTCAAATGTCTATCTCTCATATTCTTGACATTCTTCACACCCTCTACACACTCATTCGATCTTGCTTCACATTCTTACCATCCTTACTCCTAATTCTTGCAACTTCAAGCTACTAGTTGCACTATCAACTCTTTCAACAATCATAGAATTCTTCACATCTACCACAGAAGCTACAACTTGGTGTCTTGCGAGACTACTTTCGACGTCGTTGCAGCCACGTCAACTTTGCCACAATTGTAGACTTGCATTCCTCTCTCATTGGCCTTGAACACCTTTGGTCGAGGTTGGTATTGTTTACTTTCTACTACGTTGTTGTTGGATTTGAGTAGCATAGTGTCTCTTGTAGTTTTTGGATTCATTTCCTTTCCAGCATTGTTTCTTTATTGCATTTCTACTCATTTATCTATTTGGTTGTCCATGGAGGTGGAAACACCAAAACAGGGGTTTAACTGCGGCAAGCCCCGAAATAGCCCCAATATTTTTCCCTTCTTGGTTGTGTGTAGGTGATTTCTCATGCCCAGCTTGTTGGCAAAATCGACACTTTGTGAGTTGCATTCTCTCATCTCTCATTCTTATCATTTTCATAGTATTTCTCTCGTTATTTTAGTTATTTCACCATTTAGTGTCTTAGTTATCATTTAAAACATCTTCAACTAAGCTATCGGTAGATTTTAGTACCCTTCATTGTCCTTTTACACTTTTTTTCCATACAGAAGCCAGCACACCTATGAGATGCCAATGCATCATGCTTTCATCCTTGTTTTGTGTTATCCTCTGGTAGAGATTTGTCTAAGGTACAGTCTAGGTTCCAAGAGCCTGCTCGTTTAGCCCCATTAAAACTCTAGGATTAGTAGAATGGTAGAATCACTGAGAGTTCTCTTCATTCTCTATCCTTGACATCAAACACTTTTCCAACTTGAGGTTGATTAGGGAAGCCTTCTTCTCTCAACTCTCTGTGACCTGGAGCCTTGGTGTGGTTGGTCCCCCTCTTCTACAACAATAATACACATAAGAGACAAATATAAATATATACATCTATACATGTGTGCCCCTAATTGGATCTCCCTCCAAAAGAGTGGGTTGGTGATCCTCCAACCCCTTCTTATCCTAGTGGTGGTCGTGGTTGTGGTGGCCCTATGATCCCCTAGCTCCTAGAGCCTCTTGATCTAGCTCCTCCTGACTATGTCTATCCATGTGTCCCCAAGGAGTAAGGTAGAGCTTGCTACTCCTAGGCACTATCATCTCATAGAGAGTTCGATAATATGCGGCCTCTCCTATGAGCCAACCAACCTTCGACATCACCTGTTGTGTAGGTATCCCCATAGTATCCTATACCTGTTGTCTCTAAGCTCTCTCAAATTCCCTCTCAATTATCACATTTACTATTTGAGCCTTCTCCTATTGTCTTTGGTATCTCTCAAAGTATCTCTCTACTATGACCTTGTCCAAGTATGCTTAGGTACATGACATGTGATTTTAGGTTGTCTCTCTTTTCCCAGGCCTAATTTATGTCTCCCTACACCCTCTCTACTTGTCTCTATGCCTCATCCCTCTTAAATGGAGTTGTAGCAACCCATACTTGTGAATCCCCTCATCTCCTCCACCCTCAACTTCTACCTATATTTTCACCTATTTTATCCCTTGTCCTCCCTATGGCTTCCCCATTAGCTAGGGCCCCTATATGCCCTCTCCACTATGCCCTAGATCCCCCCATCTGTCATCTCCATATTTATCTCCCCTCTCACCTCTGCTTCACTCAATGTCCTCCCTCTCCTTCAGCCAACGGATTCCCCACCCTTTTTCTAGGACTTATCAATATAGTGGGCCTATGTTGTTCCCACCATGTATCATACTATGTTGTGGTCCATGTGTCTTCCACATCTACATTTAGATCCCATGGCACAAGCATCAAGGCCTCTATCTATGTTATCACTATCTATGGATATCATTGGCCCTCAATCTGCTGCCTCCCTCTGTGTGCAAGAAAAAACAACCTCTCTTATGGGCACAACCTGCCTCTAACCAAATTTCCTATGTATTGAATCTCGCATGCATCTCTCAATGGTATAAACTATCCTTCCAATCAAATATAGAGGTTACCTACAATATGATAGCTACTATTCTTCCTCCTCCCATGTCTCATAGTCCCTCCATCATCTCCAAGTGAATCTATCCATACCATCCATCTCCTAAATCTAGTACCATATGTCTCTTAGTCATTTATGAGTCACCATGCCTACATACATGTAGACATAGGGCTATCTTATGCCTCAAACTATATGGCATTGGTTGTGTCACTACTATATGCACCCACACCCATATATGTAATAGTATCACTTTGTAATCCAAGCTCTCTCCATACCTATATACCACCTAGTGCATGTCTTGGTATAGGTGTACAAGAACACATTGTCCCCATGCGTATACCACTGCCTCCTCCAACATCCTCTTTATTCCCCTCCCCTAGCTATTGGGGAATCCCCTTGACCTCCTTTCTATAACTAATATCCCTCTTATGATCCCTCTCATTCCATCTCATGATTCCATTCATAATCAAGATCAAACTATCCTTTCCAATGAGTCATTTTCATCTCAAGATCAAGATATCTTCTTTCTTCCCATTCATAATCCCACCCAATATGAAGACCTAAGTATCTCTTCCATGTCACCTCAAGATCAAGATATCCTTTTTACTTCCATACCATCCTATGATCTCTCTCCAAATTAAAATCAAAGCATCCCTTCCACTTTATCTTCCAATTATTTTTCGTATCAAGGTCAAAGCAAACCTTGCATATCATCCTAAGATCCTCTCCCATCTAATGATCCCATACCTTTCACTCCATGTAGTGATCCCCTTCCACGTCAAGATCAAAATATCCTTTCATGTCATGATCCTAATCCTACACAAGATCTTTCTATCCATATCCAAACAATACATATTGAAACACTAACTAAAATGGAATTCAAACAAGCTCATCCAAAAACCATGTTTGTCCCTAAGTCATCCATTCTATCGCATATCCCTAAACATATCCAAATTCATCCTTCCTTTCTTTGATCTTTATTATCCTATCTCTATCATTCATCATATATCCCTTATCCTATCCAGATCATCCCCTACCCTTTCATCTTTGATCTTGATAAAATTGGGGGAAAATATTATGGATGTACACTTTGAGAAATGTAAGACCTTACTTCCTTTATAATCCATATCCTTTATGCATCATCCCTTCAACTCAAAAAACCTTTACTATTTTCTACCTATAATTTAATTTATTTTCTTTGACTCATAATTATAGTGCAAGTAAATAATTTCTATCTTGGTCTTCTTGATTGAAACTTGTAAGGCTAGTTCAAGTCAACATATCTCTATCTTGATCTTTTTGCTTAAAAACTCACAAGTTTGGTTCAAGTAAATAATATTTTTCTCTACCTCTAGTAAGGGTACCTTGTTCCTTTACAACATAATCTTTGGATTTTTCTTCTATTATGTTTCACTTATCCACCTACCATGGCTTCAAAAATTATCAGAATATTTTATTTCACTTATCTACCTAGCTACCTATAATATCCTCTTGTTCATCCTATAATAAATGATCCTATGCCTTATTAGTGGAACATTTCCCTTGACCTAGGTTTTGGATTGGTTTCTTGTGCTTATCTTGAGAAGACACTTTACTCATGCATATTTACCCATTATTGTAAAACATTATCCCTTAACAAAATTCATGAGAAAAATAAGTAGCGGTTGTTGAACTAAATCTTCGGGTTGCATAGCTTCTTGCCTATCTTTCATTATCACTATCAAAAAAAATTAATTCCTTAACAAAAATACCATTCCTACAATAGGAGCTATAAAAAAAAACTAAGGCCTTAATAGATGCACCCTTCCTACCACTGACCTTATATTTTGGAAAGAGATACATTGGCTGTTGATTTCATTTCACGGTTGCTTTTCTTTTTTCTTTCTTGATTTTATCTTTTTTCTCCAATTTGCTCAAGGAAGCCTAGATTTTAATGATCTTAGAGTAGTTTGGAATGAGACATGATTATTTTATTTTTATGTTGTGATTTTGTGTTGTGTTAGAATTTTGCACAAAGGCTGTAAATGATACAAAAATGCACCTTGATTTCATACCTTGGTGTATGATATCCTTTTGTTTTGGCTCCTCTTCAAAGTAACAAAGAGTATTTTTTCCTTTATATTTTTCATTCATTTTAAATATCATATATTTTTTGTATCTTCTCTTTATAGGTTTCATTTTGATATTTTATCCTTGGTGGAGATTGATTGTGTTGCATATCATGCATTCACAATTCTCAATATGCATCATAGTATCATAATCATATCATGTATATAATAATCATAATAAATTACCATAAATATCCATCATATATATGCATATGTATCATTATCATAACATCAACATCATCATCATAATAAACATCATAAGTGTCCATAATCATATTATAGCAACATAAGTAAGCCACATCACGAGTCATATAAGCATCGCATAAACTAAAAGTGTAATCATATATATACATCAATTATACAATGTCTATATATGGGCTACATGAGCCATATCAATACAAATATACATAGCATGTAGGCATGGTTTGTACATCATGATACAATAATACACATAAGATCCAATTATGCATATATGCATGTGTACATGTACACCCCGAACTAGAACTCCCTCCAACATAGTGAGTTGGTGATCTACCAATCCCTCCCTATCCTAGTGGTGGCCATGGTGGTGGTGGTGGTCCCATGCTCCCCTGTCTCCTAGAGCATCCTAATCTATCTCCTCCTTATTGTGCCTAGCTATGTTTCCTTGAGGAGTAAGCTAGATCTTGTTGCTCCCTGGGCACTATTATCTCATACAGAGTTTGATAATGTGTGGCCTCTCTTGTCATTCATCTAACCTTAGGAAACACTTTTTGTGAAAGCATCCCAATAATAGCATCTTCCTACTACCTCTAAGCTCTCTGAGAGTCCTTCTTAGTTGTCACTTGTATTAACTATGCCCCCACCTACTATCTCCAAGCTCTATCAAAGTATCTCTCTCTATGGCCTAGGTCAACTATACTTTGATACATGAAAACTATATATATAGGTTTTATCTCTTCACTCAGGTCTAATCTATGTCTCCCCTCACCCTCCCCAATTGCCTCTAGGCCTCATCCCTCTCAGATAGAGTTGTGGATACCTATACCTATGAATCCTCCTCTCATCCATCTTTCATCTTGTACATTTCTATGTACGTTTGTTGTCCCTTATCCTCTATATGGTTTCCCCACTTGTTGGACCCCCCATGCTCCCTCTCCATCATCCCTTGGATCTCCCCATTTATCATCTCCATCTCTATCTCCTCTCTCTCCTACCACTACTACAACAGGTCATCTTTGCTTTCTCACTCACCGTCCTCCCTCTCCTCTACCTAGTGGGCCTACATTGCATCCACCATGCATCATACTTTTTTGTGATCCTTATGTCTGCTACAAATACATGTAGATCCTATGGAATGGAAGTCAAGGCCTCTAGCTATGTGATCTTTGTGTTTTTGGAGATCATTGGCCCCTAATTCACTACCTCCTTCTTTATGCAAGAAAACACAGCCTATCCTATGGGCACACCCTACCTCTAACCTCACTTTCTTTGTACCTACTCTTGCATGTATCTCTCAATTATATGAATTGTCCTCCTGATTAAATATTGGGTTGCCTACAATATGGAAATTTCTGTGCAACCTCCTTTCATGTCTCATAGTCTCTCCATGGTCTCCAAATGAAGTTTTCTAGATCATCCATCTCCTAATTCTAGTACCATGTGTCTAGTATGAATTTGTGAGTCACCATGCCTACTTACATGTAGGAATAGGTCTATCCTACACCCCAAATTTTGTAAGTCACTGATTGTGTCATTGTTATATGCTCCTAGGCCCATATGTGTAATAGAGTCACTCTACAATCCAATCTTGCTTTGTACTTGTATACCATCTGGTACATTTTATGGTATAGGTGTGTGAGGACACATGTTCTCCATGAATATACCACTTCCTCCTCCAACATCCTCCCCAATACCCTCCCCTATCTAGTGGAGAAGCCCCTCAACCTCCTATCTAGAACTAATATCCCTTTGATGATCCTAGCTACTACTAGTGGTAGTGGATCAAATTAACCCATGGCATATCAAAGATCCTTCTCACTTTCTACAATCCCTAAGTCATCTATCATGAATACCTAGTTGAGTGCACTCTTAGCATGATCTATGTCACAGATCACTTTCTCTCGATGGGTCAAACTTTGTAAAATATTACAAACATCCTCAAGTGTGTTTTTTTCCTATCTTATTGCTATCATAAAGGTGTTATGGTCATTGTGCCATCATTCTACCAAACCTTTCATCATCGCTAGGTTGGATTGAATCTCAAGCATGTATGTCATGTATTAGAGGCTTGCTACTCCTAGGAATGCCTCGTCTATCGCTATTATTTGTGGTCACAACTACATCATCATGAGATGTCACTCCTAAGATATCAGTCAAACTTCATCATCCTACATCCATCTATTGCCCATCATTAGCCTTTACATGGAAATAACAATTCATTCTCCTAGTCTATCCCTAGTTGTGTACCATTTGCATAACTTAGCTTACCACTTGCCCAATTTTACCATTTATGTAATATTTTCTACCATAAGTGTTCCATTTCCATCTGTTTGTGAAAATTTTACCAATTGCACAATGATTTCAGCCATTTTTATCACATTTCCTTGCATTCACATAGTCTTTCCAATTGTGCAGTGTTTCCTACCAATTACATTGTATTTTCTACCAATTATGCATTGATACCAATTACACAACTTTATCATCCATTTGTGGAATGATTTGTACCATTTGTGCAACTATCCAAAAGTGTTACATTTCTTTGCAAATAAATAGTTGTACACCATTTATGCAACAGTATGTGTCATTTATACAACATCACACCATATGTGTGTCACTGGCCTACAATGACAATTCTCATTTAACCTACTTACAGGCATATTAAATGATCTTAAATCTACCCTTAGAGTCACCATGGATAGGAACTTAGCATTGTGTGTGCACCAATTGGTCTCCCAAACACCCATGCATGCTTTGCTTGATGTGTGTCCCTTGAAATGTCCGCCATCGTCTCTATTTTTCTACTCTGGGATACTTTGGAGACACTAGATTCTCAAAAGTGTGAGAGTGCAAATAAGCACTTTTGACCTTCCTAACCCTATATAAAACCCTTCTATCCTTAGGGTTTCATCCCTTACCATCCTTAGTTTTGTCTTTTTATCCTAGTGTATTTCTTCTAGTTTTTTCATTTGCCATGTCATGCTTAGCCTAGCTAATCCATCTTGATGTGAGCCCGACCAAAAAAATATTTTCTCTAGCCAATCTCTTGAGAGGGCATCATATCCTCCATCCCATGGTCCATCAAGGCACACTGAGGCATATCATCAATATTTTTCTTTAAAACAATGCTATAAAACCCATTGTCTCAAAGAGGGGCAAAATACGGACACCTAAAAATGAATAATGCAATTTTATTGTATCATTTTATTGTCATCCTCATGATGCGGGAGCATCCAAGCGAACTGGCAATCGACATCAACCAAAAACAAGCTTCCGGATTATATTTCCATTTTGGTGTGTTTTTGGGTTCATTTGGCATCTCTTAACATTAGAAAACGTCTCATGTGATTTAATTTTAAAAATTTGAGTTTTTGCTTTGTCACAATTTTAAGGGTCCCACAAGCAATTTTATGGAAACAATTAATTTTTAATATTTTTAAATGCTGGAGAAAAATACTTTGGAGGGAATCATCTTAACAATATTATTCATATCTTGACAAAGTTTCATGTGAATATGAGCTTATGGGTAAGAGTTATGCAAAAAGTCAGTTTTCAACACCCATTGTACAGCGTCGAAGTCACATGTTTGAATTTTTTTTCCAAATTATCTATGCAGTCTTAGAAGGTAATGTTTGATGGATTTTATTTACCTCATATTCATGTTTTGAAGAAAATTAAAAGGTCAACATGGGCAATGGTGGAAGATTTTAAATTATTAGCGTAATTTCACCTTTTCTCCATGTAATCACTCCCAGTAAAACAAGAAATGATAATTATTTCCTTCAGTTGTTACAAAGAAAAACTTAGAGATAGAAACATGGATATCATCATTAATTTGAAGACCCGGGGGTATGGATTGGTAAGAGGCAAATATTTTTTACCATATTGATTAAAAAAATATATGTTTAGACCTCCATTTTGGAGGGCATGAACAAGTTTGAATACCAAACATAGAAGATTCCAACAGAGAATTGAATTATTAAAATGTATATTTTATTGAGGGATTGGGATGTCACTTTGGGGTGAGTAATTAATTGCTTTTTAATTCAGATTTCAAACATTTTTAAGAAAAGGAAGAGAGAGGGGGAGAGGGGAAGGCTGCATGGATGTTTTGGAGAGCAGATTTTGAAATCTTGCAGGAAGCAGAGATGAAGACTAAGTTTGAGGACAAGTGAGAGAGAATGGCCATAGAGAGCCAAATATTGAAAAAATATATTTTTTGATCATATGATTGAATAAATATTGTAATTGTTTCAACATGGTTGCACATCATTTTCAGATTTGAATGCAGTTGATTTTCTTTGTTCAAATTTTGTGTATTGTGAGTTTGTGGATGGGTATGTATTTTTATTTGCATCAATGGTATCAAAGCATGTGTGTGTTCTCTTGAAAGGTTGAGTCTTGATCTTACCTCAGTGGTATCAGAGCAGGAGTTCTTGAGTGTGCAGGCAGGGCGTCGAACGTGAAGCAGTTTGCACCAGGACTTATGGTGGTGTGTGGAGACAAATCACTGGACGTGAGGCAGTCTATACCGGAGAGGATGGGATGGGTAATGAAGAGGCCCGTAAGAATTTATTTTTGGGAACATTATTGGGAAGAAGTGGAAAATATGAAGCACCGTGAAGAGTTTGAAAAGCTTCAGGCTAAAGTGAATATATTAGAAAAGAAGTTTTAAGAGGAAATGAGAATGTGGGAAGAGAGATATGAGAAGAATAATGTTCTCTTAGAAGAAGGCAACGAAAAGAAGAGTAGAGAAAATGAGTGTTGTAGCCAAAGAGAAAAGGAAAAGGAAGTGAGAGTAACCCCTATAAAGTATGAAGAAGATAGTGAGATTGCAGCAACAAAAGCATTTCTTTTGTAAGACAGAGACAAGAACAAGCATGAGATGGTGGTAGAGGTTGAAGAGCACAAGGCTACAATAGACAATGATAATGAAGAAGGATATTTGCATACTAAAGGACCAAAATTTGATGAACTTGGCATAAATGAAGAGAATCTCCTATTGATAAAGGAGATGGTTCGATAATAGATAGGTGGTTAAGAGGAGATTTAAATCTTGAAGAGACGAAGATGGGTATAGAGGATAAAGAACATAGAGAAATTGTAGCAAATGATGATGAGGTAGAAGTTGCAGCAGCAAAGGAAAAGTATAATGAAGACATGTTGGTGGACATGAAGCATCATATTGATGAAGAGGTAAATTTTGATTTTTCTACATTGTGTGATGAAATAGTTGATGTGAATTTGCATAAGGAGTTAGTGCAAGAAGATAGAAAGAGATATTATGTAGTTTCAGATTGGTGTGTGGATGTAGCATATTTATATGTAGAATCTATAAAAGATGCCACATGTGAGATTTGGTGGAGGTGGTCGATTTGTGGTGGGTTGGATCCCACGAAGAAGGAAAAAGGGGAAGAAGAGATGTGGCAAAGAAAATTATTCTATGGTGGATGTAAATCTAGGAGAGGAAGCAAGAATAGAGTGCACACTTGGTGGAGGAGGACGGCAAGTGTCCCGGCTAAGTGCTGGAAGAGGCGAAGGAAGAAATTCCTTATGTCTAAACCAGTGATGGAGTTTGTTGCAGGTGATTTACAACCTGAAAGGGTAGTTCTATTACCCAACTCCATTTTGTGAGTTCTACTCACAAAAAATTTCCTACCCTGTGTGTCTGATGCAGGAGCATCCGGGCAGACTAGCAATCGGCATCAACCAAAAACAAGCTTCTAGTTTATATTTCCATTTTGGTGTGTTTTGGGGTTCATTTGGAATCTCTTAACATTGGAAAACCTCTCATGTGACTTAATTTTCAAAATTTGAGTTTTTGTTCTTTCACAATTTTAAGGCTCCCATAGGCAAATTTTATGGCAACAATTAATTTTTAATATTTTTAAATTTTGGAGAAAATTACTTTAGAGGGAATCATCTTAATGCTATTATTCATATCTTGACAAATTTTCATGTGAATATGAGCTTTTGGGTAAGAGTTATGCAAAAAGTCGATTTTCAGCACCCGTTGTGCAGCGTCAGTCACATGTTTGAATTTTTTTCCCAAATTATCTATACAGTCTCAAAAGATAATGTTTGATGGATTTTATTTATCTCATATTCATGTTTTGAAGAAAATTAAAAATTCAACATGGGCAATGGTGGAGGATTTTAAATTATTGGCATAATTTCACCTTTTCTCCATGTAATCGCTCCTAGTAAAACAAGAAATGATAATTATTTCCTTCAATTGTTACAAAGACAAATTTAGAGCTGGAAACATGGATATCATCATTAATTTGAAGACCCAGGGGTATGGATTGGTAAGAGGTAAGTATTTTTTACCATATTGATTAAAAAAATCTATGATCAAACCTCCATTTTAGAGGGCATGAGCAAGTTTGAATACCAAACATAGAAGATTCCAATAGAGATTTGAATTATTAAAATGTATATTTTATTGAGGGAGTGGGATGTTGCTTTGGGGTGAGCATTTAATTGCTTTTTAATTCAAATTTCAAAAAGTTTTAAAAAAAGGAAGAGAGAGGGGAGAGGGGAAGGCTGCATGGATGTTTTGGAGAGAAGATTTTGAAATCTTGCAGGAAGGACAGATGAAGACTAAGTTTGAGGACAAGTGAGAGAGAATGGCCATGGAGAGCCAAAGATTGAAAAAAATATTTTGCTGATCATAGGATTGAATAAATATTGTAATTGTTTCAACATGGTTGCACATCATTTTCATATTTAAATGCAGTTGATTTTCTTTGTTCAAATTCTGTGTTTTGTGAGTTTGTGGATGAGTATGTGTTTTTATTTGCATCAATGGTATCAGAGCATGTGTGTGTGCTCTTGAAAGGTTGAGTCTTGATCTTACATCACCTCATTTCTTCTATCTATATTAAAGTAATTTTTAATTATTTAGTTAAGCTAATATTTTCCCCTTTTCATTCATAATAATTAAAATATTTTTTAATTATCTTAATCTTTTTCATCATATCTATATTAATTAAATATTTTTTAATTAACTTACCATTTTAGATCTCTAACATTAATTAAAATAAAATTTAATTTATCTTTCATCTTCTATAATTAAATAAATTTTAAAAATTATTTAATTAGCTAACACTCTTCTTTTAAATAAATTAAAATAATTTATTTAAATTATATATTTTTCTCTAAAAATAAATAAATAAATTCAAATTTGGATCCTACCCTATCTTAAATTTCTCATCCATTGATCTTTATAATTAATCTTCGTCATTGATCAAATATCAAGTGAAGCATATAAATACAAATCTTTCTTTCATTCATACCCCCTAGAACTTTTATTATCAAGAATCTCTCTAACAATTTTTTGAGCACAAGCAAGAGCATTATCAAGCATAGATATCATTTATCTTAGAGAATTATCATTGACATTGCATCATATTATCGGTGTTCTTTCATGGATGTTACTTTGATGAGCAACCCACAATGGAGCAAATCAAGATCTTTGATATGATGACTTTGTTATTCATTTTTTAACCAAGATCTTGAGCTTAATTGAGTTATTATTGAAGAGTAAATTATGTACTTTCAATACATTGTTACTATTTTTTATTCATATTTTCATCATCCACAACTATTTGCAAGTTTTCTCTCTTTGTTATATGGCTACTTCCTAGAGGTTCATGTTCATATGATTTGGGAGAGTTGTGTTGACATGATTTGGGAGAGTTATGTTGATATGTTGTGAGAGAGTATGCAACTAGTTGTGCTATTTGTTTGAATCATTATGATTGTTCTTGGTACTACATGGTTTTGATCATTAGCCACACCTTGGTTTGAGTGTTGATTGGAAGACTTGCTATGTCGTGATCTATTTTTAAATTTATCATTACTCGTGCAGTGGGAGTTCATGAATATGTATGTTCTTTATTGATAGGATTTATACAAAGAACTTGTGATTATGGTTTATGGGTTGGATATAAATTGTTGGCATGAGTTTACTAATGTTGATACCTAAGAGGTATGAAGGGTTGGATGTATTAGCATATGTTGTGAGTGATGTTTCCATTCAAATGGGTTCTTTACCTTTAATAGTAGTTTGGAGCCTTTGTTATCACTTGGATTTGATGCTCGCGTTCTTTGGATTGGTACATCTTCACCTTCACTTGTTTATTTCTTCCATAGGTGGCATGTTAGAAGATGAGAGGAGCTCTAGCTTGATATGGTGGTCAACTTGATCTTGTTGTATCTTGGTGGAGCACTAGAGCATGTTGGAGATTAATGTGATTTCATGTATAGCTATGATGGTGTATTTCATTGATTGAACCTTATGTAATATATACAAGTGGGAGAATTTTTTTTATTAGGAAAAGCAGGTTTTGAAGGGACCCTGAAACCCTTTACAATGGAGGAAAGTTGCTAAAAAGAGAGAAACAATAACACCCGCAGCCCATAAAAATCAAAAAAGCTGACAAAAGATAAAGCTAGATAACCCGTCAGCAACACAATAGCAAAACATCAGCACTAAGGTTGAACAACCAAAAACTACAGCATTTTATCAAGCACCTTGGTTGATTCCATATTATACAAGTGGGAGAATGTTAGGAATAGGTGTTTTACACTTTACATAACATGCATTATTTTAATTATATAAAATATATAAATATTTAGTCATGGTTCATCTAGGAGATGTGTTTAGCCATGTCAGATACTTATTTGGATCCACCTGTATAACATTGGGGTAATTATTTTATGGAAGATGGAATAATTAAATGGTAAAAAATTTAATAATGTGAAAAGTTAGTATCAAAAAGTAAATGAGGGGTCAATGATTTTGTGTATTCATGGTTTTCAAGCATATGGTTTTACCTTAATTCTCAGTTGTATTTGTGTGAGCTTGATTCTATAAAAGAAACCACATGTTCAGTGCTTAAGATTGGTTGGGTGTGTGGGTTGTCATAGTATTTTCTTTTGTCAGTGCATATGTGAAGCATGATATGGGGATGTGTTGGGGATCTTAGGTAGGACTAGAGCAATAAAATAAATGAATTAAACAATTATAATGTAAATCAAAAATTAAAGAACAAAGGAACCAAATTCACAGACAACAAAATAAAAACTTTAATGTGGTTCACCCTTTGGGCTACGTCCTAAAATAGCTATTCAAATTTTATTAATTCTTCTAATCAAATACAAATTACACTCTTGCAGCAATTTGCTACATGTTCTAAACATAATGCAAATCAAAACTCACACTCACATGTTGCTTACTAACAACCACACACGGTTGTTGCATGTGCCTCAAACAAAATTATAACTATTCCAATTCCCTCGCGTGCTACCTCATTGTGTGTAACTCCAAAAACCCATGCAATTGTTCACTTCACACCATGACTTTTTCATTTTAGCAAGAAATTGTTATTATTTTGGTAAGTTTAAAAATTGAATTTCAATCGAATTTCAATGAGAATTTGCAACAAATTTCCTTTATTAAAATTGATGAATTTTTGCCCCCCTATACTCCCCCGTTGATTAATTTTGAGGGAAACTGCACTAGGCAAAGAGACCAAAATATTAACCTGGAGAATGATCAAGCTACACATACCAACAAGATGTGTGGTTATATGCTTGGAAACATGGAGAATTTATTGGAGGAGCTTGATGTTTCATAAGTACTGATGGAAACTCTATAAGTGCATTGTAATGTTTTATTGCTAAATCATACATAAAGTGTCAATGCTTTTGGAGGTTGGGGTTTTCCCACTTGAGGGTTTTCCCAGGGCATATCTTGAGTTATCTTAAAGCTTGTCTATTTCTTCTTTTTATTATGGTTACTCTACAAGCTCATATGCATGTTTTTCTCTCATAAGGTTATTTAAGAAATAAATTAAACATTCTGGGTGTTATGCATTATTTTATAGCACCCCTCCACAAACCCTTTGGGATGGCCTGTGTGGCCCTCTACAAAATTAGTAGACCCTATATTGTTCAACCTACATGGCCCTTCAAATAATTCAACAAAATTGGTGAATGTTGGCATTCTAACTATGTTTGGTAGTGCTTTTGGTGATCCCACCAAATCTATCACCCTCCTTTTTTGATTCTCAACCCTTACATTCAGTAAAATTTATAAATCTAGTGATATTCTAAAGTAGGTAGAACCTCTAGACTTAGCAATAGTTCTACTAAACTTCGTAGTGACATCGTGCTAATGTAAATAGAATCCTTTAAAAAATCCCCTTCACCAACAATTTATGAATATGCAATTTAACTTTGGAGGCTAATATCTTGGTCTCACAACCTCCTTTGTCAAAGAATTTTTTGTTTTATTTTGGTTATTTCTACACTCTTCACATTGGTGTCAACAATTTTATATTTAGATGCATGGTTTTTTCAAAATTTGTAGATATCATAAGTTGCTAAGTAATTTTCATTTTAAGAATTTTCAAGACTCTGTTTGGACTCATATGAACTCTTTTTCAAAAAATTTATTTCTCAAAGAGAATACCCTTCATTTACTTCACACTGGTTATATTAATTTGTACTCATAACTAAAAATTCTACTTTCAACATTATAACCTTCTTTTGGCAATTGTAAAGCATGAAATCAAAGATCACTTTGTGTTTTTAGTGAGGGGAAATTGTAACCACACTAACTATAAAATTCCAAATCATATTTGCTTGGGGGGTTCTTTGATTGAGTCATTTGGAGGTGTGTTCATATATTTTTCTTTTATTTTAATGGATTAGTCTACTACTTGACCATATTGGGGAAAATATCATGGGTCTATCAACTCATACTTTAATTATTCGATTGAGAAAATGGAACTATAAGGCTTTGAGAGATTGCATGATGAAGCATTCCATATGGTTGGATTTCTTGCCTTATTTCTATAAAATTGTTCCTCAACCACTTTAGTTTATGAAAATCGTCTATGATACTCCAAGACTAGTAATATCACAAGAAGTATTTGTTGTCATGTTGACACCAACACACTATTTATCATCTCAAGTTTTAATCTCCTCATTTTTGTTGGGATAATTTTACGAGAGTTATAGAGATCTAGCTAATCCTTTATTTTGAAATGATCGTGTGTTGGATTGTTTAGTTCCTTGGATGACTCTAATAATGTTCCATATATCAAGTTATAGTTAAGCTACTAAATTTTTCGCAAAGTATGGAACCTCATGAGGACATGGAGAATTCTCTTCCTTCTCCTCTTCTAGAGTCTCCACTTGATTCTTCGACTTTAATGACTCATATTCCAAATATAAAGGCTTATCCTTCATCTCAAGTCAACATCTAGAGGTTGAGGATGAAGGGCACACAATCTATTAAGAGGGGGGGTGAATCAATAGATCAAATCTATTTAAAACTCTTAACTTCAACACATATATCTAAACATGTAACTTGTTTCAACACTACTACTAATCAAGTAATGAGCACACATTCACACAATAGAACACCATATATACGTGGAAACCCAAGATGGGAAAAACCAAGAGAAAAATAGTTTCTTTCAACTACAGTCCAAATCTAACCTTACAAAGCAGGAATATAACAAGTGAGTTTGACAATATGAAGTAGGAACCAACCTATTGGAGACACCAAGCTCCAAATTTATGTACAAGCACCAACCTACTAGAGACACCAATCCCTAATACAAAGATCAGTACAAGTAGAACACCAGTCCTATCAAATTACAAAAATGAAGCTTGTGGATCTTTAATGTTGATTACATAGCTTACACAAGTTCTAAACTTGCTTCAAATAATCTCCCACTCTCCTTATGATCTTCTAATAATAGCGCACAACTAAGATGCAACTCGCAAGATAGTTTCCCTGTATATTCACTCACCACCTTCTCTTCAATTATACTTCACATTGTGCATCTGTGCAACTGATAAATATATACATGACATTACATTAATCATCTTCCATGTCGACTAGGGATCCACAATTAACTAGGATGACATAAGGTGGACCTAAATTCAAATTTCATGAAACATGTAACAAGTCAATACTAACTCAAATTTTGTTGCTATCAAAATAACATGATGTTGTGCGCTTCCACAAGAACCTTAACTTGGACCTATCTTAACACTCCACGCTACCATCAGGTACTGCATGCTACTATCCATGTCGCACAGTTTTGGAACACCACCTAGTTGATAGACAGACACAGAGAACCTTTTGTCACTTCAATATTTTTGCATGTTGAACATATCTTTTGAAAACTCTTGAATATGATAGAACATGTGTAGGCATATTCTCCTCTCAAACCACAGAGAAGAACTCACACTCAATATAGAATATAGAGCATAATTGTATTGCCAAAGAAAACACCCTACTCTGATAAACTAATATTATAGTACAAACTTCTGGATTACTTCAATCATAGTGAATAGATGCATGCATGATATTACAAACATACTATAGTCAATACGATTCACACTTATCTTTTGATGTCAAGTGTGATACATTAATTCTAACTTTTCAGCAGATACTATACAACACACTTATGAAACACAGACACTTCTCAACTTCTTTTATCAATATAGCTAGCAATATATGCTTCTACAACTCAAAATGATATGATAGTACAATTACCAACATAGAAAGGTATTATAGTACAACTTCATCTAATTCTCATTGATCTCCTGACCAAACTTCACTGCTATCAATGAGCACTTGTGACATCAGTGACAACATATGTTCAACAAAGGACTCTTCACTTTCAACAATTATAGATTCGATAGTTGTTCATGTTCAGAATGCTTGTGAGGACACCTCATCATAGAATTATTTATCTCTTCTTGATCATTGATGAGTTACAAGGCATATATTATCTTTTTTGTCAAATTGTATATGCATTATCATGATGATAGTATTAAGGGCATTCATCACCTATTCATGATAGCTCATATGAAATTGCATCACCTTCTTTAAATGACATGAGGGCACATTCAGACCATCCTATTATTTCTCCACACACATATATTTGCTTCTATAGTGACAAATATTATAGATATTCATTAGTTGATAGTTTAGATTTGGTCACCATTCATGATGGCAACAATTGTCTTACATATGGTGAGCACCATACATCAATTGTGCTTGAATCTTGTATGGTAACTAATTCGTGTTATCTACATTTTTCAAAGTTTGCCATTGGATTGGAGATTCATGAGAAAGTTCTAGTGTTGAACACACCATAATGTTGAGAACGGGGGTGAATCAGCATATACTAAAACTTAAACAATTCCATTTTGTAGATTAAACATCAAATCACATTAATTGAAAGAAGAGCAGAAATGAAAACATGTACCACACAAGGAAACCAAGATCTTTATGTGGAAAACCCAATGAGGGAAAAACCATTGTGAGAGTTAACTCACAATATATGAAGCTCATTGCTTACAAAAAATACAATGTTGTTTAAGGCTCACTACCTGAGGACTTGCAGACTAAGGCACATAACCTTAGGGCAAGATACAAGGACCTGTTGAGACTCACTATTTCAAAGCAAGATACATGAAAATTATAATGAAAAATATGAACATGAACTGCTATAAAGAAGCATCCAACATATGATGATGTTGCAATCCCTTTTCGCACAACCAATCCATCATACTGACTTCGCACACTTCATATTCAACATACTACTTAATCTCAATTCTTTGTACTTGATTGTGTTCACAAATAAAAATTTTCTTCTATAAATACCCTCTGCAACAACTCAAAACCTCAATTAGGTTGGCTCCAAGATGAACTTTATATGAAATGAATGACACAACATAGGTTGGCTCCAATCATATACATTACGAAGAAAAAAATATTTACAGATCAACATGGCATAACATGACCAAAAAGCATCACAACACATCTTCCAAAGCAAAATTAATTAATCAGGATCAACCGCAGATGAAGGAAACATGATTGTCAACCCAAACAATGAGAACACCACCAAAACTGCCAACTATTCAACTTTACACCACCAAGGAGAAACCAAAAGCATCATGCAGATCAAGATGTGAACATTGTAGACTATGCACAATACCTATTCAACCATCTTTTAAAGTATCTGATCATTAAGTGTTGGGGCAAGAAGAGAAGCATATTGAATTGATGAAAACATAGGATATTGCATTGTTGTATACCAAAACATCTGAGACTTGCAAGGATGAACCCATATACCTCTATGAACATATCCCCAAGCTCACACAACCATATCTATCACTCCCAAGGAATGTGGAGCATTCCAGTAAGCTTTCATCAACACCTTACTCTAGCAGGTCTTTTAAGAGTGAAGATGGATGGTAGGTCTTTCAAATTGCAAAAACTATTGTCACTCATTAATGCAGCAGTGAATCTCTTGGAGAAAGAATTCTACTCATATTTAGTTTGCTTCCATATTGTAGTTTGTTTTCATATTTTGGTGAAAGGTGAAGTGGCATGCATATCATTTGTTGAGGGATTCTACTACTCTCATCCACTGAGCCTATATCTTTTGGGGACTAAGATCTCCATAATCAAGGAGATGAAATATGGATCTAGAATTTGTATTCTACCACATGATCTTGATAGTAGTTGGTTTCTTTGATGTTGGACCATGAATAGGGTGGAAAGGAATTTGTAATCTTTGGTTGATAATACATTTTTCTCTTTCTACAAAGAATTTGTCAATTGGTACAATCAACAAAAGAAAAGTCGCAATTGCAATTCCATTATGGGCAACAATCTATTTCTTTTATTTTTTCCATAATTCTTTTTTTGGGGGGTTTCATCTTCCTCTTTGATAGTCATTTTGGTTTCCTACATGCTCGGGAATCTATAATAAGCATGCTTGAGGTCTAAATAAGCATAGATTAATGGTCTAGAGTCTTGCATCTCTTATGTCATGAATTATTTGCAAGCTTTGTTCCACATATTTTAAAGCTATCAGGACAAAGAGTTCACTAGAAGTGCAAACTCATATTGGGGAGGGTTTTTAAGTTACTTTTGAGAGCTATTAAATTACTTAAGGAATTAGATCATTACTAATGCCATTTTGGAGTACTTAAGTGATTGACTCATTTTAATGAATTTTTTACTCAAAACTTTCTACACATTATTTTTTATGCCCCCGTTATTTTTCTTTCTTTTCTTGTTCTTAATTGAATTTGATATCATGCTAGTAAAAGACAATTTAACTGCTCCCATAATTTACTCTATCTACAGTTCTAAGTTGGTGATTAACTTGAAAGGATATTCTAGTAGTTTATGGATAAACAATAGGAAATTCTTCAAATTTTAAGCCATGGAAGAAATATGGAGATGGTGGGGTTTTGAGAAACTCAATATCAATGTTCTAGAGAGAAAGTTTAGAGTGCTTGTTGGAGAGGAAGGAAGAATGAACAAGAGATCTAGGGAAAGGAAATTATCATTTTCAAGTACATAAGTGGAGTGTTTTAGGTCATGTATCAATTCAAACTTTACTAGGACAAGAATTAGAATTTTAAAGATTCTAAGAGGCAAATTTTGAAATTTGAAATTGGACATCCACACATGAAGGCACTAGTGGCTAGACACTAGCACCACAAGTGTTGTTTCCCTTGAATAGAATCCTAGCTCTCAAGAGTCGGTTGGTTATAGGCTAGGCAATTTGATTTCATACATATGGCACACGAGAGATGGGCTTTTCAACTTGGAAATTGGCAAAATGCTACCTAAAACATGTATGGTAGACATAGTAATCAATTCTACAATTCTATATTATTCACTTAGAGCATGTTTATAATATTATACTCAACAATCATACACATCCTTGATAATCATAGTGATTTGTTTTGCGATTCTACACCATTCTTTGTCATTTGATTATATCAATCCATTCTACAATCCTCCACCTCTCTTTTTACTCGCACAATGATTATTATTGCCATGTTCTACATGCTTATTTTAGTGATGAAGAGGGATACTCTCCCTTTCAAATCTAAAACCAAACACACATACAACACTATGCAAGAAGGTTGCAAATAAACATTAACATAATATGGAAGAGAAATTTGCAACATATATTGATTTCAAAATCTGAAAATGAATTACATAATCACGGAGCTCATATGCTCCCATACATCATGGGCTTTACACATACAAAAATCTGCAACTCAACATTCTAGCTTCATTACAGTAGCATCTGAGTATGCAAAACTCTTCTTCTCAAAAGCCCCTTCACCAAATTGCAAGCATCAATATATAGAAATTGTGTGAGAAGAAACCACTATTGGTTTCTCAAAACAACCTCCACTAAACCACCAAGAAAACCTCACTTTTTGCCTATCAATGCTCTGCCATTCATCAAAATTTCCTAAAACGGTTTTTGGGTTGGTGCTCATCGTTTCCAACTTTCCAGATCATTTTGAAATTCTTAATTTAGATTAGAAATGAGAAAGTTATGGCCATTTTACCAAGACTAGGTCTCACAATTACAATTCGAACAATCTTTTCTTTCTCCAAAAATAATAAAATGTCAGTCAAACCTCCAAAATGCTCATTACTCCTTCCTGACATAGATTTCCTCTTCTTGACATGTGCATTCAATGTTCAATTCAAACTTTTCTTCCCTCTCTCCAACCCACTCTTTCCACTCTCCCTCAATACCCTGCATTCCAATCTTGCAATAAAATACAAATTCAAATTTCAAAGTGGAGTTACAAAACATATTAAATGCCCACTCCAAGCTTGGGTGTGATATTTTCCTTTTTGGAAAATTATCATCTCTTAAAACAATTTAAAAAAAATGAATCAATTAATAATTTGATTTTTCCACAATCCATCACCAAATTCTCTTATGTTGGAGTTGAAAATTTCAATAATTTGGACCTACAACCAAAAATCAAAATAAAACACAATCATAAAATTTAAAATATTTTTGGTGATGCAAGATTGCTCTCAAAACCCAAGATGCTCCTGCATCATTTAGATTTATATCAAATGCTACCAAGGGAACATTGTGTAAGTAAAGACTAAAGATTGAGTTATCATTACATGGTGCACAACAAAGGCATCCTCCATACCTAATTCATTTTGTATGTGCATCACTTACTTTCATGTTTGTTGTCTGTTTACTTCAACATTTGTGATTCATGGTAGCCAACATGCAATTCAAAGTACATACAAATGTGGATCACTCATTTTTCTTCATTTGCTTTGAATTTCTTTTTAACCCTTTACCCCTTATGCAAGAGACTAGATCTCAAAATAATGTATTCATGTACAATATTGGCATTCCTAGTTGTAATTCATGACCTTATTCTCCAATGGTCCAAACCCAACCCTTCAATTTGTTGATCTCAAACTTTATCCATAACCATAGGTGCAGATCTAAACCTAGTCCATAACTACAAGTGCAGCCTTTACCCCTAATTTCCTAAATAAAAATTAATTAAGGGCCCAAGCTGACTTGCCTCCAACTAGCCATTGTTTACTAAATTAAGTGTTGAATATCCAATTTGATTTTGTTTCGCATGTCTTTTTGTCAAAATAATGACTAAAGTGCAAGGTAAGAAGCCAATCAACTTCACCTCCAAGTTCCAAGGTCATTTTTAATACATGGAGGCATACAAGAATTTGAAAATTGAAAACCCAAAATAAGTTCAATGCCACAATTGTAAATATCAAGGCCTCGCAAGATAAACAAACACAACGCATAAGTCATTTCGCAATCCGTCGAAGCTGCACAAATATAATTCTAATAGCAACACATCTGAATTAGATCACTAAGTCCAGACTACAACAAAATACTTCTTGTTGCACATATAACTAATCACTCATCTTCCTTGACAATTTTGGCATTTATTTGAGTACATTTAGTTATTTTCGACTCAACTCACATTAAATGATTGTAAAATTGATCGCTATGTTCATTTATGTGCTTAGATATTGTATGTACGGGTGTTTAATTCCTCGACAAAGATAAACAAAAGTTCATAATGGAATTCTCATTTTCAATGTTGGCTAAAAAATAACATAAAAATCCAACTTAAAGATAATAGAAACCAATGAGCTGACTTGTTTATGTAAAAGTACATTAAAAAATAAAATATCTTATTTTACACCAATGTTCAACATTTAAATGCCTGGTTCCTTTTATTGAAGGTTGATATCAAGATAAAAGCCTCCTGTAGACACTCATTTTTTTCCCAAAACTACCCTGATTTTACAGCAGTTGTTAGCATATAGATACATCGGAAAAGTAGATAAATTTCCTACCCATTAGCCAAAACATATCCTAGTTTTTGCAACAGTAAATCAACATATATTTATGTTGTCAATCCTTCAAGGGCAAAAGAGGTAATGATATATGATTTTCTGATGAATGCTAACAAGATTAACTTACAGAAACAAATCAATACACAAATGAAAAAAAATTATATTTCATTTACAACCTATTCCAAACTGTACTAATGAAGGAATATACATAATAAATACCGAGGGGTAAAAATATGTAATCATTTGAATAAACATGGAAAACAAGATGAGATATTCATGTCTCTTCTAAGTAAATCATATTGGCAACAGTTCACGAGCAATCTCTGTTACCAAGTTAAAATGAGAAATAAATGATTATTGTAGGAAGGAAACATCCCTTTGTAAGTGTGGATGGGGTGAAAATTTCCTATAGGTTCTTTGAAACGGGAAGAAAACACATCAATCCCATGGAAACTGCATTAGGGTGTACATTCCATATGTGTTCACATATCAGCCAAGAACAGTTAAGCATGACACTGAATCTTTTTTAATCCCTTTTTTAAGCAAATTTCCTATTAAATAAAAAATCTGGTTCAATTTTTTGTGGAGTAATATTATGCTACTAACTATTTGTTGGAGTTAAAATGACACTGAGAGGGGGGGGAAGTGAATCAATGTCTTAACTATTTGACTGAATTTTAAAATATTTAAAACACAGCTCAAATTTGATCTCAATATCATTCTGATTAGAGCATTCATGAGTTGAATGTAATTATTCATAAATAGAATTGAGAAAAATAATGACTCAACAGTGAACTCAAACAACAACAGCATAATAAACCAGAGAGAACACAGAAGAACAAAGAGGCACAATATTTTGCCGAGTGGAAAACCCTTCTGGGGTATAAAAACCACTCCCTAAATGCCTTCAAGGCTTAATCTTTTAATCAACTATTCACAATGCCTTATAGGCTGATTTTTGAGCACCCACTCAAGGAGCATCAACCCCTCATTTAGAAATATCTATCTCAAGGAATACCAACCCCTCAAATTATGTTTTGAACAATAGTAATGATTCAGAGGATTTCTCTGTTTTCAGTTAAGCACATATCTCTCTGTTTTCTCGTCTACAAAATACCTTAAAGATTCAATAACTGAATCCCTAAAATACCTCATAGAAAAGAAATTTACAATCTCTGCATTTTTATTCAAATTTTTATTGCAGAGTTTTATCATACATTTTCATACAACCCAAGAATGATAATCTCAGAATTACAATAACAGCCAAACAGAAAACTTAGTTTTCTGCTCCTATTTATAAATGCTAGAAAAGTAACAAACTGCAGAAGTAACCGCAGAACAACCAACCAAAACAAGAGTCGTTTCACCCAGCTTCTGAAACTTGTGAGATTGTTTCTTAGACAAATCTATAACTCCCATGGCTCCATCAACCACTATCAAGCATCCAACCAGAGAGGCGCATCAAACAAACCTTCCATAGACCTTTGTAGAAGCCGTTATAGTCAGCAACAACAGAAATGTAAACATTCATGATGGCGGCCAGGTTAGGGTTCAATACCTAGCTTAAGAGAATAAACTCAAAAAGTTTGTCCTAATCTTTTCAATTCAAACGATGACACGTTATGCCGTAGGCAACTCTAACGTTGCCAGACAACCTTATGGTTGTCGCTTTCGCCAAGAACCACCAGAGTCGGAGAGAAGATATATCGAATACAACATGCTACGCCGATGGTCTCCCTTAGTAAAACATTCTTTCGCTGAGACATGAGGAAACTTCTTACCGAGATGCCCTTTTAGTTTCATTCACAATCACTGTAACAGACAACTTTCGGGAAGACCTCTTGGAGAATAAACTGTCATTCTAAAAGACATTCGATACACATTGTCGCCGTGACAATTCAACACCTATGCCGAAGGCCTTTATCATTTCCAAGTCGCCGAAACTATACATAGTCGGGGAGACACTATATAGACTGCTCCATGTTTCACCGTTACTCCACATGATATAAATTAGTCACTGTGACAAATGGTTTTTCTTATTGACGAGCCTTCTATCTTGTTTTAACACTGTCGCTGTAACCTAATGCTGTCGGGAAGACGTTTCATAGAATACATTAAGTTTCACCGAAAGACTTTATTCACTCTAAATCGCTAAGACTTTACCAACCTTTCACCGAAAGCCTTTCATTCACCTTCGCCATGACTTTCCAGAGTCGGAGAGATATTATATTGAACACAATATGTTTCACCAAGAGCCCTTAATATTTTCCATCGGCGAGACCCACAGGGTTCGTTATGACATTATACCAAAGAAAAACTTTTGCCGATAAGACCCTTTTTGAACACGGTCGGTAAGACAATGTGTCTTCGGAGAGACCATATGCCGATTACAACTTCCTGCTGAAAGACATCCACATGCATTAGTCGGAGAGACATAACCTTTTCGCTATGACCTCAGCCCAACGGCCAAGCTCATGCCGATAGAGATTCTTTCCTGTGCCGGTCGGTGTGACAAACCAATATCGCTGAGACCCCATACCGACTTATTTAACTTATGCCGATATAACTACTGTCACCGAGACAACAAACAATGTTACGCCAAAAGCTGCCAGAATGTTAAATTCAATCGACATAACATTAGAAATGTCTTGCCGATAGGCAACTCAGACATTTCAAAGTGGATCGAGGAGACCCTACCATACTCATGCCGATATGTGAAAGCCTGTGAAATGCAAAGAGAACCATCCTGACAAAGAATACCAACTTACAAGTTTTGTCATACACAGAAATAGTATTCATAGCTTGAACCAGAATTCTTATCACCATCTTGAAATTTAAACATAACAAATAACTTTCTGTAAAAGCCAAGAGACATCAAAGAAGTGCCATTGTAAATCATAAGGATTAGGGATTTTGTCATCAAGGACAAACCATAAACACAACTGGAATCCAACACTATTACCCTAGATTAAAAGGCAGAACAATTTGATAGAGTACTACTAATACCATTGTCTGCTATCAGTACTGAGCATGATAATGTTATCTGTTGTACTTTTTGTACACATGATTATAACCTTAAAAAAAAGACTTTGAACGACCTTTTAAGAGAATTAAAAGCTGAATAACATTAAACAAATGCTCTTCTGATGTTAATTCTACAGGTCAAAAAAACCTGATATTTTGAAGTCTCCTGAAACAAACCTATGCAATAAACTCAAAGCACTCAAAGTATGAATTATTGGAGACCTTTCTCCATGGGAGAACGGCCCACATGCCCAAGATGCTCACAAGAGAGCAAATAAAGCCTGAAGATTTAACTATTTAATAAATAAAAAATTGGTCACCAAGTGCAGTTGGCTATAAAACTATATATTATGATGTGATGAAGAATGTTAAATAGTAAATTCTCACAGAAGTGGATAGATCTTTCACATTTGAATCACGACTATCCGACGTTTACATGGGAAGGTTTTTGTCAGACACACGTTAGCTAAAATGTTAAGTTCCAAAAGAGCCATGCAAATAAAGGTTAGCAGATTATATGCTCTATGATCAAAATTTTACATGTCATCACATGAAATTGGGAAATACGTCCTTTTAAAAATGCTCAAAATATTTATAGTAATGAAAAAATCTACACAATAGAGATACAAACAATTGACTCATGTTATGAGATCAAGCTTTGGGCTCAATATAAAGAATTACTCGACATTCACCTAACCCTAACCCAATGTCTTTGCCCATTCTATTAGAGGCTGTCAATTTCCAACATCCAACCCAGCAGTCTATGTTTTCAGATGAGCTAATGAAATAATGAATGACTAGAACAATATCATATCAAATGTCTCCAAGCCACAAGCGAGAGATGATCACATTTCACAAGGCAGATGTGCACTGTGTAAATGTCCTGGGGATTTGCCCCTGCGTTATCAACGATTGTACCCACTTAAATTAGTCTCTGATGCTCATATATTACATGTACTTATTTAAATCGCAAACCGCTTCCAATGTTGAATCACAACTGGATAATGGAGGTTATAAGCAGCTGCCATAAAGAACCTTCCATATTCTAAAATTCTTCACTGCCCATTACTCATCTTGCAATAGCAGATTCAGTCTGCACCAACTCAGTTGGAACCAACGCATAAATATGACTAAACTGAACTGAATTTGAAAAAGAGCACGATAAGGGTATCTACTAATATTACATTATGCCTCAAGGACACAAAAAGTGTTGATATCTACAACGTACTACAGTAACCAAATAATGCAGGCCTGGAGCTTGGACTGCAGATGCATTTTTCAGTTTTAATAAATTGTGTTTGCCACTTCATCCTGCAGATACAAGTTTTGATGTTAATTATGTACTCCCCCACTTTCACACAATGACCAGGGTTCAGAAGGATAAGATTATAGTCATCTCTGATACCACCATGAAGCCCAAAATGGCAGATTCCTTCAATACAATTATTTTTCGATGCCTTGTTGTATATACTGAATAAGATCATAGCCTGCAGTCGTCCACTTGTTATACGCATCCAGGCATGTGTGCCGCATGAAATTTGCTGCTTCACGCTCAGTCATCTCTGGATGGAATCGTTTTCGTAGATTTCCAATAGGATCTCCACGACTAAAGCAAGGAAGCCCACTATCTTTCATCAATAATACAGTATTGATGATGCCATCCATGTGTCGTCTAGCTGCTAGATATCCTTTCACACACAAACTGGTCAAAAAATGCAAGAAGTAAGTGAAACAGTTTTTTCAAATGACCTAGTGAGCAAATCTGTACAATAATACACATACAGCCAATCAAGGGCTTGTCTACAATATCAGAAAAGATTTCACAGGACAATCTATTTTTCACTTTTCATACTTAGCGTCACAAATTGATTGCATTTTTCTTTTTTCACAACTGACCTGACAAACCGAATCCATGTATCACTTTTCATATGACCATTAGGATCAAGCAACTGTGTCATTTCATGACTCAATTTAAATTGTGCACTTTCAAAGCGCATGTTGCCACCAGGTGAAGTCTCCAAAATGAAGCCAAAATCAATATGGACAAGCCTACCCATACTGTTTCATGTATCAAAAATACGAGTTGATTTAGAATTTAGATAGATAAATATTATATATTTTTAAATGCAATAAAGCATATAATAGTAATCCCACAATTATCAAAAACATCAATGTTCTGCCATCTCAAAGTCAAAATGTTCAGCATTAGCAAATTACCTTAACAGTAAAAAAAAAGTGAAACAACATAAAGGAAGCTTTCTATCTTTCTTTTTTTGTGAGAAATAAAAATCAAAAATTCCTTAACAATGTTCAACTCCATTTCAGCTGTAACCAAATATTTCATGAAAGTAAAAGCAAATCGTAAATCAACTTTTATACCAAAAAGCATCTCAAGGAATCCAAAACATAAAGGAGATGCCAACTGGAATGGAGAAAAATCTCTTAAGATTCCAATATTAGAAATAATTTATTTTCCTATAGATAGTAAATACATATAAACCTATGTAACCCAGGGACGCATCCCCGGCCAAAATAGGGATGTCCCCAGCAGGAAATGTTTCAGGAACGTGGGGACGGGTCAGAAACATCGCCAATTTTTTTTAAAAAAAAAACAGAAACATCCTGAGGACGTCTGTAAAATTCTTTGAAACGTCAAGGGACGGCTAGCCATCCCCTATGGCCCAATAAGTTTTCTAAATGTCTGCAGTGTCTAAATAAGCAATTTTCTGAGTATTCTTTCCAGAATTTTGTGAGTTTCAGATTTGAAGGGTTTATATTCATTACTCAAGTCACCCAGCTTAGGGTTTGATATCATCCAAATCACCTTGCAGCTATCCCAAGTGTGGCATTGTCCTTTGATAAGATTTTGTGTATAGTTTGAAGAAGCTTGTTTAGTAAAAATATAACCTATTTAGGAGTGGCAGTTTGGATAGATTCTAGGCAATTTATAGTGCATTGAATGATACTCTCATTCCTTTCTGAATACCTGCAACAGCAGCATTAGTAACTGCAGATACAAGAATTAATATTGTTTTTCAAGCTGTGCTAATTTTATTCTGTAAGCAACTAATATATTCAAGGGAGTATTATTTGCTTCATCATTCCAAGTTGATATTAGAAGACTGTACTTGTATTGCTTCAGTTTAGAGCTGAGTTATTTGGACTTTCAAGCAATGACATTATTAGAAGCATTTCCAGATTTATCTATATGTTGTCCAAAGTTGCAGTTGTGTATAAGATAGATTTTAGTTGATGTATGCTCTGAACATACTACAGCTGTGACTTATTATTTGGCAGAAATAAATCAGTTCATTGCAAACTTTAGCTCATGGTTATTTTGTCAAACATCTATTAAAATACACATGGTGAAATACAACTTGGTGAAAAACACATAATATCCAGTTGGGAATACTTCAGTGGTATTAGAGTTGGTTTTCTTGCCAGCCTATGGGAAGTTCAATTAAAACCAGCAAGGTAGCCTATTATGCAGCCAAAGGGTTCACAGTGAAGGTTCTATGATGTATATGATGATTGCCTTCATATGAAATTTTCTATATTTTTAAAATTTTCCCTATTTTTTTAATAGCTGTCCCCTGCTGTCCCCTAAAAAATGGCCTCCCTGCCATTCCCATCCCTGAAACGCGTCCCCTGACCTGGAAACTTGGGGTAGCATAGATATAAACAAGACTGAAATATTAAATATGACATGCTATGTCAAGCTTCAAAATTTAAGAAATAAGCTTAACAAACACGATAAAAAATTGAAAGAAAAGTAATGCAAGCCTTTAAATGCAGGATAATTACTTATCAAAGAGCAGGTTTCCATTGTGACGGTCCTTTGGTTGAAGCAAGAGACTGGCAACAGCATAGCCAGCACTACTGATTATGAAATTATCACGAGCTTCCTCAAAACGCAATGAGCCAACAGGTCCATAATCTTGTTGGAAAATTTCATAAAGTCCTCCATCAGTGGTTTCACCCATTTGATTTCTACTACGTGTGTTTGGAACCACCTGAAGCAAAGTCAGCATAGAGTTAGAATATAAATTCATACCCACATACTGCTTCTATACAAAAGATAGAAAGACAAAACAAATAGTCTTCCAAAGAGTTGACCACATTAATTTTCATGGTTGACAAACTTGCATGCTTGAACCATAATAATTTCAAACCATTTGATTGATTTTTTCAGCAGAAAATAAACTTTCATTTCCCACAACTGTTCTACTGTCAGACATGATTAATGAGTAGAAAAATAGTAGATGACATCAGGGTTCAACAAGCAAGAGAGAAGAGAATGATTGAAAAAGAATATGGTATGTCTCGCTACATAGAGATGGGCACAGCGATTTATGCCTGCATCACATAAAGGAAGGCTACTATTAACAAGATGGACCATAAGGGGAAATATAGAAAAATTCAGCTTGCATTAAATACATATCTCATAAAATACATCAGTTTAACAAAACCTAAAACTTAAATGAGATATGTGCTAAAAAAAGTCAATAGCCTTGCTAGTAAAGCAAAGCTACAATATTTCATACCCTTCACTTTTCAAGAATGATATTTACAAAATTGTCATGTTGCCTAACTGGTAAATCCAATCCCAAACATAGCATTCAATGGATGGAGTGGTTCTCCTAGTGATTAGAAATGATCACCAAAACCACTTGGAAAAGGCTGGTGTATATTTCCCACACCGTGCTTTGAACATTGGGCACCTAATTAGTTAGCATGAAATAGGATTCAAGTCTAGTTCCAACAATTCAAAGAGTAAATCAAAACCCAAATCAAATAAAAATTTGTAATCAAAATATTAATAATTAAAAATTTAAAAGGATAAAGCCATATCAAAATACCCAAAGACATTAAAAATGAGAATTATAAAATCATGTATAGAAATACACTTTGGCAAATAGACTGACCTTATGACCCTGTGAAAATGCCAAAACATATATATTGAAATAGATAAAAGCTTGCATATCCTAGAGAATTTAAACAGCATATCTTTAAAAGGAAATTTAGTTTGCTGGTGACCTTGATTTCCTTCTTAAGGGTGTTAATGTGGTAAGCGCAGTTGTAAATTTTTGGCAATCTTTTCCTATAGTAATTTTTGGAGTTTATTGGACTTTCCATCCTTACTGACATAGCAATGTCTCTTGTATATCCAGGATATATGTTTATTTTCCAAGTTGCTGTTAAACTGATTGTTATTATGATGATGCACCAAACTTTATTGCTCGGGCTGAGGTCCTGAAGCTTACCTATCTAAATATTATTAATTCTTTTCCAAGGAAAAACTAGTCTTGGAAAGTTAACGGAAACCATACCTCAATTATACCTCTCTCCGGGCCTGTTGGAAGAACACCATATGGAAACAGGTAAAGATTCAGCCCAACTGCTTCAAAAATGTCTCTTAATAAGGAAATCACTTGGAGAGCAAGTACATCCTGTCGACAGTCATCTCCAACCTAGTCCAAAGCAACTAACAAAGAATGTTATTTTTCAAGAACATTGGTGATATACTGAATGAATGCACCTTGGAATAAAAATACACCCACTCAACTTTGAAGGACTATATTACATTAGACCCATTCACATTAAAATGCAATTTGTGTGATGATCCATGTTTGCTCTTTTTAGTAATAATATTTTACCAAATGAAATCCAATATATTTATTGCATTTGTGTTTCTGCTCACCATATTAATCTATGGATGACAACGGAAACGAAAATTAGGAAAGTCTCAAGGCATGGATAAAATAAACATGAAGCATGTGATAGGCATGTCGAGTTATTTGATGAAGCTATTAGTATCTAACTTTCAATAGGAAAGAAGGAAACTAGATTAATGTCCATGAATCACCAAAGTCAGCAAATAGAACTTGAATGTACAAGTTATAACAGCATAAACTGCTGCAAGAATTCCGAGAGATGAAAAAATAAAACACTACAATAATGAAAAAGCAAAATTAGAGATGAAACAAGAACAGATAAATCCTAAACAAGTTGGAAAGATGCAGTCGTTTCATCTTTAACTACCCACGTGAAAAGAAGGCCCCTAAATGAAAACAATAAATCTGACAGTGACAGTGACAGAATGTGGAGTCTAAGGCTAGAAATCAAAGTTGGCTCTAAAATGTTACAAACTTTGAAGCAGAAGAGAAGCACCAACAATATCATCATCCAAGATTTCAAAAAGGCCAATACATCATTTGATGATATCCACAAGAGAGTAGCCTGAGCTAAGAGAGCCATAAACTTGATAACACAGGCTGTAATTTACTTTACGATAGTGTTGCCCCCACATGTTCATCCTTACATTCAACCCTTACCAAACAACTCTTGGCACCGATTTCTTTCAAAGAACTCTTGGCACCTCTCAGCCTATAGGTTCTACCACCTTCACATCCATTGGCCTACAAACATCCATTGTGCATACACATTTGATGCAGGAGCATCTGGGAGCACTAGCAATCTTGCATCACCAAAAATATTGTTTCTTATTTTTGTTATTTTCAATAAGGGCTAATGTGTGGGAAAATAAGTGTTTTTAATTTCCAAAATATGTAATTTTTCCCTATGTGGATTTATAACTGTAATTTTGGAGGAAATATTACTCCAGTAAATGTTTCAAAGGCATCCCAAGAGGAATATTCTATCCTAGGCATCCATTTCAAAGTGGAGAACACTCATCAATGCACGTCCTTGCATGTTGATTTGCATGCTCTTGCATGTTGGGGTGCCCAAGTTTGCATGTTGATGCATGTTTTTTTATGGAGCCGTCGGAGCATAATGAAGCACACCGGATTGACCAAATTTGATTGGCCATGGTGTAGGCGCCCATGTGAAGGCCATGTGAGCATTTGTAATTTTTAATATTTTATGAATTATCCTCAAAAAGGGCATGGATTTTCCAAGGGGGTATCTGGCATGTTGTTTTGGAATACCACAATGGTATTCTTCCCCTCAAACCTCTATAAATTGATGCCTTGTCTTTGTTAGAGGTTGGCTTGGACGAGTTGAAGTTTGGCATAACAAGATGCTGTCAGATTCCACAGAGGAATGTGACTTCAAATATTTTCAGATTATGTAACCAGCAAGCCCATTGATATATTGTAATCTCATTTGATTTCAGAGATAGTTGAATATTATAGTTCCTTCTTGCATTTGTTTTGTGCAATTCTTTGTTGTTGTGGTGAGTTTCAAATTGTAAGGGGAGTCCCCTTTGCATTGATGGTATCAGAGGTCTAGGAGAAGGAGACCTAGACTCCATGTTTTTGCAGGTTTGAAAGTGTTTGGACAGCAACAAGCAAGTTTGAATATTGCAGGTTTATTACTTCATTAGTTCTCAATCGAAGATTGCAGATTCAAGGAATTGATGCTACAGGAAAGTGGATTAAAGAGTTCTGATTTGTGGCTGTTATTTGCTGTTGTATCAGACCTCCATATCTAATTTGTGAGATTTTCCAACAGCCCATATGGCTGTATATGATGTATTTTTATTTTGGCAATGATTTCCGTGTAATACAGAGAAAAGTTGAAGAGTTAATCAATCAAACTTCTTGCATTTTTTTGGATCAATTTCTTGTAATTCCTTTGTTTCATTTGTGTTGTTGGAGTTTGTATTTGAGGGCTTGGGTATCCCTTTGCATCAACATTCCACTAATCTTGTGCTTAATCAACTCATGCAAAACAATTATCAATTGCAAAATCAACTTGCCACCCTAACTAGCAATTCATTTCAGCCCTTAATTGCTCCTTACTATAGATGTGGTCCACTTTCATTAACCATTCTTGCTACACGTCTCTGCTTTCACTATTTTATGTAGTGATTTCTTATTCCAGGATACTTTGTTAGCAAAGCTATTCCCACGGTCGTTGAAAGACACCGCACTAGATTAGTTTTGCTCTCTTCTTGATAACTCTATTCAAAATTTCGAACAATTGATAAACCAATTCCTCCAACACTTCCAACTAGACATTGGACCACAAGTACCTTTCACCAGTCTCATCCACTGCAAGGACCTATTGAGAAGGTGACTAGTTTTATCTTTCGATATAATCTTTGTTTTCACAAATTGTGTATGCGCTCCTTAATTCTGATTTACGAGTGTTCATTGGAAACTTGTAGTCAAAGCTATGTGGCAAGATTCTTTTTAATGAAATATAATTCATTTGCTCATCTTTGCATGGCCTTGTGTGATTATCAAAAACCAGTGAGTCTATTTGGGGCCTCTACTTCATTGGCTAACTTTGATACCCAGGGTGGCACTCAATGTTTCCATTGTAGCCCCTCAACACCACAAACAATTTACAAAACTGTTTGGATCTTTATACAATGTGATGCAAAAATTACTAAAATATAACTTTATAACTTTACCTACCATTCATCCTTTTCCAACAAACAACCTCTTCCAACTTCCTATGACCCTAAAGCATTATGTCAAATCCATTGTGTCCCTAGACATGATATCTAAAGATGTATGCATCTTCGACACCTTGTGCAAGACCACATTGACTCGAGATCTATCCAAATCTGCGAGCAAAATGTCTCATTTCCCTTCACATTCTTCTAATTGTATAACTCCCGATAGTTTTGTCTTTGATACTATGACCCCTTCATTCAGAAATATGATTCACACGGTCGATCCTTGCCCCCATTCATCACAAATGTGTGATATTATTACTCCTATTATTTCTGTCATGCCCCACATACATCACAAAACCTCCCCACACAACCTGTCCTAAATTAATCGTTGAACAAGGAAATAAGGAAGCCGCAACCAAGGAGATGGAAAGTAACAACCCTTCAAGGGGATTTAATGAGAATTAATTAAGGAAGATAAGACAGTGACCCCACAGGAAATAAATAATTAATAATTAAAAGAACTTGAGGGGCAATGCTTGTTTATAGAAGGGTGTGTCCCTTGACTAATGAATGGATGTGACCCTCCCCACCATGGGAGATTTAGAAAGGAGAATAAATGAGTGGGGAGGGGCATCAAGAAGTAGATTGGATAAAAGGGAAAATAAGAAATTGAAATAAAAAAAGATCTATTGGAAATAAATATTATTTTTAATTGGGAAGTAAATTTTGAAATATAAATTAGGAATAATTATGCATATATATATGTATATGTGTATGTATGTGTTATAATTGCATGATGAAATGATATTTGATTACCAATTAAGATAATAAGATTCCATCAGCAATCATATTTGAAATCAATGTGAAATGTTTGACAGGAAGATGCAGCAGTACCGATTCCCTCATCAAGTATGCCAACCCCAAGATGGATGGATTGGAGGTCTTCCCATACTTGTGGGCCAAGGGGCGAATGCCTTGGAGGCTCATTTTGTGCCCTTGGGCTTGGTTAAGGAGGACAGTCTCTTGACATCCTATCAAGTTTTTCTATCGGATCCCTAATGTGGTTGGCTATTGGAAATAAGCTATGAAATATATACGAATGAATTTAGGATATTTTGATTTCAATAGAGATTATTTGTATATGATCATAGATCCTTCATATTAACGCTTTGATATTAATCAATTAAGATTTTCTCTAGATTGTATTGCAATTATGTAATTTTATAGAATTCTATTGGTAATTGAATTGCATTTGTTGGAATTGTTATTTTTGGGCAAAATCAAGTATGTTAGATTTGGTTGTGAAATCACCCATGATCAAAGTGATTGAAGGAAAGCAAGACAAGATTCCAAAGATGAACAAAACTCAACACTCCCTTAGCACTGAACTAGCACTCATATGTAAGTGAACTAGTGAACCTAGCATAGGAAGAGGTGAGGGTTGTTTATAGAGCAAAATAGGGGCAAATAATTTCAAGAGGGGTAATAACTCCCAAGTGCCCATAATAGGTGGGAGTTTTACCTACTTGGTAAATGCCAAATTACATGGTTATGCCAGCTTAGGTAAGGACAAACAAATGGTTATGGGAGGTGGATAATAAATCCAAATGAGGGTGTGAGACTCAACTACCCAAAGGTGGGTGTGAGTGACACATGAGATTGATAGATTATGCCACATGTCCTCATCCTAACCATTCTAATATAACCTAAGCAAACTTAATAATGTGTGTAAGAAAAATACATATTCCCTAACATAAGGAAAATAAAAAACCTACACTAACAAGGTATACCCCCAAAAAGGAGACATTACAATTGGTATCAAAGCCTTGATCCTGCCATCCTGATGATCAAGAAGGGTAGTTTATGCAATTAAGCCAAAGGACTCGAAGGGCATTGGAAAGAGAAAGAAGGAAACTTGCAGCAAGAAATAACCCTACTCAAAGCAACAAAATGAGTGAACTAGGAAATGAATTGAGGGCTTTCATGTAACAGAACAAGAGGATAACCCGGGCCTTCATGGAACAAAATGAGAGTACAACTCAAGTACTCCTCCAAACCCTACAAAACATGAATAACACAATTGACATGTCCCTCCCAAGATTGTAACACATTAGAATAAAATAATAATAATATATTGGAAAATTATTTTTATTATACTTTAATATTAAAATATCAAGTATTTAAATACAAGTAAATTAACATCAAAATAAAGTAATAAATTAAATATAATCTGAATTATCATTATAAGGATAGTTACCAATAATAATATTAAAATTATAAATATCATAATAAATATGTTTATTATAGTTATAAATAATGTTTATTATGTTTAATAATATATAAATTTTAAATAATGTTTGTTGTGGTTATAAACATGCTCCTAAAATAATAATATTAGTATTACAATTGTCATGCTAATTATGAAAAGCAGAAATTTTTATTAATAAATAGTTAACCCAAACTTTAGAACAATGATGCATACAAAATCAGTGACCCTCAGATATCAGCGATTGAAAAGTGGTGCGACTCCTCAAGGGGTCAGCCAAAAGTCACATCCTATGAGGAAAAGCTATGGGGCATTTAAAGGAAAGACTTCTGCAGAACAAGATATCATTGTGGCTGGGAAAATTGGGAAAGGCTTCTGCAGAACAAGATATCATTGTGGCTGGGAAAATTGGGAAAGGCTTCTGCAAATAATAATAAGGTGGTATTTTATGAACTAAAATAATCATTGAGCGAAGCAATATAATATTCAGTCATAAATCTGGGACAGCAGCCGATGAGAGAGAAAAATAAAATATATTGTCAAGAATATATTTGAGCTGTAAGTTTAAATAGTTTAAATATAATATATATATATATATATATGTGTGTGTGCAAAATAAATTATTGTAAATTGAAATCTATATATATATATATATATAATGATGCTTGCAGCAATTAATGAGCCCTATAAGTAATTATGACTCTTTAATATAAATAATAGATTGTATATGTACTTATGTATGTCCTTATCCTATGATCAATCAAATATAAGGTTGAAGGAAGCAAGTTAGGAGGATGCAGTCTACAGGCTCCCCCATGCTAAGTAGCCCACCTCAAGGATGGAATTGTCCTGGTTCGGACGTTCCTACCGCTTGGGGCCAAGGGGTGGGTTGTCTTTATCGAACGCTCGTGCTCTTGGGCTTAGATGGGTTGAGTAGTTTACAAGCAACCCTTTCAAGGCTTCCCTATCAAGCCAAAACTATGATTGGTTGTTAGGATTGATTCAAGGAATTGCAATTATAAGAGGATGGACAAGATAGCATGGATAGGAAAAGCAAATACAAGTGTATCCACTAAGTAGCCCACCTCAAGGGTGGAATTGTCTTGGTTCGGATGTTCCTACCACTTGGGGCCAAGGGGTGGGTTGTCTTGGTCGGACACTCATGCTCTTGGGCTTAGATGGATAGCTTCGAGCAAACTTATCCTACTTCTCATCCAAGTCCTATTATGATTAAAGCTTCCACTATGCATTATAGGTATTGGTAGTTTGGGAAGTCTTGGAATAGTTATGTATTTAAACCGATAAGACATTTATGATGTTATGATCACATGAATTACATTTCCAATATTATCCAACATGATTGTAGGGCTTAAAGCCGATATTTATCTTGTTAGAAGCATTTAAGTGGTAAGTTACAGACCTAACCATATTAAGCTTGTGATTCTAGGGCAAGATTTAGGGATATCTCAAAAGGGGACATTACAACAATCAACGCTCTTAGACCCTACCAAAGCAATGGGAGGGATGTCAACTCTAATCATTCAGAAAATAACAATAGATCACCACTAGTGTCAACACCTAGATTAACAAAACCCTCATTCCTACCTAGGGAAGGGCCAACAAGAGAAGAAGAAACACAAATCAATGACTTAGAAAATATGCTTGGGCCTACTCAAGGCTAGACCCTGAAATTAGGAGAAATATCCCATTTGAGGCATATTGTGATGTAAGATCATGAACTACCTATAGAAAGGGAAAAAGACAACGAAACAAAGACTTACGCCAAAGGGTGAGTAAAATGACTCTCCCCAACTTTGATGGATCAAGAAAGGTCACTGCACATTCATGGGTCCAAAAATTGTATACCTATTTCTCCCTTAGTCCCATGACTGAAGAAGATGCTATCAAATTTGACATTTTACATTTAGAAGGGGTTGCACAAGATTGGTGGCATCATGAGATTATTACCCAAGGGCACCAAAACATAACTTACGACAATTTTACACGGGCTCATAGATCAATTTGATCAAAAGCATCCTGAAAGACACTTCAAAGAACTAACCCAATTGAAACAACAAGGGTTTGTCGAAGATTATGTTGCTGAATTTCAAAAGATATCAATCATGGTACCTAGGATTACCAAAACAAGGCTAACATACATATTTATCGAAGGCCTGTCATAATCAATCCATGGTTTGTCGAGCACCCTTGAACCCACATCTCTTCGAGATGCAATCCAAAAGGCCTTAAGGTTAGAAACTACAACAAAAGAAAGGAGATATTCAAAGAATTGTCTTCAAGGTCACATAACCAATCCTCCTAGAAAGAAAATTAGCGACCAAGGACACTATCTCCTTGATCATGGGAAGAGATGTCAAAGCTTCGAAAAAAGGGATTGTGTTTTAAATGTAAGGAAAAATGGGTGAAAGGACATACCTATGCAAAAAGAGGGCAAGCACACAACTTGGAAGCAATATCGGACCAAGTAAACACATAGAATGAAAAGAAAAACCATAATCAATCTTTTGTTCGAACAAAATTTTGAAAATTATTCTTAGTTTGTTTTATGAATAGTAATTTATAGCTATGGACACTGTTTTTGGATGATTGAATAAGTCAATCAAATTGAAAATACATAGATAATGAAAGTTAACAAGCAATGGTCTAATTTAGTGTAATGTCCCTTCTTTCGAGTCTCCTTACTTGGTCCAGTTGAGTGATTTGGCTCACTTAGTATTTTTAGTAAGTGCTATATTTAGCAACTAGTCATGGCAACAGTGTGATGCAAGGGCATCGTTTAGTTTTGTTTGCACTTTTGGTTTTAATTTGTTTTTAACAGTTTTGTTTTCCACTCCATGACATGTGGCGGATTTTGTGTGGAAGCAAGATGTTTGTAACTTCTTTTCTCGTTACTCCTAGTTAGTTCGAGAAGTTAGACAATGGCTTTTCGTGAGAGGGAACCAATTTACCTCAGGTTGGAGTGGAGTTCCTGCCAATGTAGAAAGTGGAGGATCGATACAGTTTGGTGGGGTAGTTTTTCGACCTGCAATTAGAGAGGTTGATGGTTTTTGTTTTGGCATGAGGGCGATTATGAGTCTAGTTGATAAAGTTGATTGTGAAGAAAAGATGAAGACGAGGTGTGGCAGCCTTGAAAAGAGAGGATAAAAGAAATTGGGACAGCGAGAAGTTGCTAAGTGAGCAACATGTATGGGAAGCGATCAAGGAAGTTCTCTTTGTAAAGGACTTGAAGAAAGATAGAGAAGAATGGAGCAGGGAAGAAGTGCAGAAAGCAACACTTGAAGAAAGTAGTAAAGAGGAGAGGAAAGTGTCCATTAAGGAGGCACTTAAGGAGACATCTTGGTCTCTTGATTTATTTGTTAATGATATGTTTGTGATGTAGAGCAGGGTGGAGGTATTCAACACAATCACAATTAAGCAAACTTTACAACTTTGAAACCCTAACTTGGTCCTTTTCTCCCAAAACCTTCAATTCCCCTTGTAGTACTTGGAATAGGAGATTTTCATCATATCTTTCAAAGAAGACCTCAAACCCAGAAACTGAACATCATTTAGGATACCCTTTATGCCACTTAAAAACATATCAAATTTATAGATATGGTTGTTTTGTAACAACACCCTTCAATTTTGACTGCTACGCAACAAATAGGCCTAATTAGGCTTGTTTTCCAAAGCAACAATGTGAAATCCTTTCTCCAAACTACCAACCTTCACTCCAGGGCTTTCCTCAAGTCACATGGGGTCTGAAACTGCAACTTTTATCAATTGGAACATTCACCAAATCATCTATCATCAAAACCCTATGTCTACCTAATTACCTAAGCCTAATACATGGTGATATTAGGCTAGGGCTTGATCAAACTCAGCCCTAACTCCATCCCCTACTCTTACAAACCCTACAAACATTAAAAGCAATCTATCAACCTCCATTCCACCGATTCCCTGAATTTTCCACCAGTGGAATGGGCTCTAATTCATGTTTCTTTACTCAAACCCTCAAAACTAGGGTTTCCTGGCTGTTTATAGTAAATTGATTCAAACTCACTCCAATCTCAATGAAAAACTATGAAATCAAAACCGAAAGATAATTAATTCATCCCTTCATCAGTTCCAATGCAACTTATATCATTTGCAGGCCATACGGGGCCGTACAATCTTCTGTAGCAGCAAAAACACAACTGAAAACGCAGAAAACAGAGTTATTCTTATTGCTTGAGCATCAAAACCATCACCAAAAGTTTGCCTCAAGCTTCACAAGGCATATTAAACCTTTACAACCAAAAACCAACGGTTCCAAACTACTTTTCAAATAGTTGACCGTTCAACTTCCCATATACACCAAAAATGCAAAGTTGCCTTGCAACTTTTGCAACATTTAGCAAAACTTGACAACTTGACTCAAAACCAACCCCACATGACCCTAAACAACTTAAAACATGAAAAATGGTCTCAATGGACCTTATTACAAACAAAAGCATGACATGAACACAAAATACTAACATAGAAGCCCATTTACATTATGTAGACTAGGTGCCCCTACACCAGTTTGAGAATGTGAATACAAGTAAAAGGAAGGTTGAAGACAAGACCTTGAAGCTGATAAAAGTAGGGGCAAGAAGAGTACCCGTCGACAAAGATAAAGATGAGAAAGAAAGTAAACCAGTTGCAGCAGTATGTCAAGTAGACCAAAGAAAACAATTTGCAGCAAAGGTACATCGTAAGGTACTTAAAGATGAAGAGAGGGTTATTGAAGAAAGGAAAAAGAAGGAGAATGAGGTAGCGACATGGAAGAAGTTGGAGGAGAGTACATACAAAGTGGAAGAGTTGTGGAGGCTTGTGGATGAAAAAGCCATGAGGAGGGAAAGATACAAGAAGAAAAAGGAAAACAAACGTAAACAGATTGAACACATGGCAGTTATTCTGGAGCGATGTTGGAAGACACGGAAGAAAAGAACAAAGAAATTATTTTTGGTTGATGCCCTCATGTGCGGAAGCACATGTTTTGTCTCCTGGGAAGCCTGATGCAAGGGCATCGTTTAGTTTTGTTTGCACTTTTGGTTTTAATTTGTTTTTGATGGTATTGTTTTCCCCTCAGTGACATGTGGCAGATTTTGTGTGGAAGAAAGATGTTTGTAACTTCTTTTCTCCTTGCTCCTGGTTAGTTCAAGAAGTTAGACAACGGTTTTTGGTGAGAGGGAACCAATTTGCCTCAGGTTGGAGTGGAGTTCCTGCTAGTGTAGAAAGTGGAGGATCGATACAGTTTGGTGGGGTAGTTTTTCGGCCTGCAAATAGAGAGGTCGATGGTTTTTGTTTTGGCATGAGGGCAATTATGAATCTTGAGTGGAGAATCCTGAGTCTAGTTATGCTGTGGGGAAAAACGATTCTTGGAGAAGCTTAAGTAAACAAGAAGACAAAGCAACGGTCCAAAAAAAGAAACGCTGGAATGGCAGAGAGGATGCGAGTGGAAGGGAAAGCAAATGCACGGTGGACAGAATGATAGATCGATTGGAGAAATTTATCGTGTTCTTTCTCATTGAATTGGCACAAATAGCCATTGTCTATGCTCATTGAATACAAATTGGAAGATTCGAAATGCTGTTTTGTTTTCTTGGCTGTAGTGTTTACCTGTAGCTTTTCATTAAATGAAAAATTTGTGACTGGTGCCATTGCCCCTATTTATGTCTGCAATTATCTTGAGGTGTATTAACTCAAGGTACTCCATCTACCTATTTATTGTGACTAGTTTCTATTGTCGGATGTGTCTTGAAAGTGTATCAGCTGCAACCAATTCAATTTATCTATTTATGCTGACCTCCGGTGATTGGAGGTTCTAGGTTCTTAGTAATCCATTTGCTAATCTTTTTACTGTTAACTAGTGTCATTGTCACCTTCCTGTCACGGTGAGATTGCAGATTGGTTTGGATTGGTATCTTTTTGGTTACAGTTATAAAGAAGATTGTTTTGGATTCAAAGCTGTTTGCCATCATTTTGTTACTTGGTTCCTGTCACCCGCAAGATAGGGTTATCTGGTTAATGCAAGTTTGTGTGTAAATGAGTTATCATTCGGTGTCAAGCATTATGAGCCTGTGTGTTAGATTGTTGTCATCACAGTGCAAGGTTTCCAGTTTGGCCAGTGCTTGGTAGTTGCAGTTGGGTGTGTTCTAATGTGTTGGCATATTATTCACTTAAGTCTTCAAAAGGTGATTTTATGACTTATGTTATAACGTTGTAAGACCCCCTTGGCCTAGTAGAGCAACGCTGTTTTAAAAGGGGGAAAATATATTTCAAGTGGACAACTAGAAAAAGAGGTTTATTAATCTTTTTCCAAGGCTTATTTTATGCCTCAATAGGTGGACGACCCCCTTGGGGGAAGATTTCATATAACTTAAAAAAAGAAGGTTAAGTTTAATGTTTTTATTTGGAGATCTTGTAAAGGGGTGTGGGTTTTTGGAGGGAAAGGAGAATTTGAATTGTTGTTGCCCTAATTTCCCCCCCTTTCTCTATTTATTCCTTTGCAGCTCTCATTTGAGGCATACAGGCTTTTGACAAACTAAGGAGACTCTGCTGGATTGTTTCCAGAATTCATACATTGCTGGTTGAGGACGAAAATCCTCTCCTTCAGTTGCTGATTTCAGCGGTGAAAGACCCACCCTAGCTGGTTGAAGTGATTCTACCTCAGGAATCACCATTGTTTTCAGAAGTTTGATCTTTCTAGGGTTTCAAATATGAAGTTTTTTGAAGTTTTTTGAAGTGTTAATTTCTGGAGTGAATGGTAATGATTTTTTATGCCTTTTTGGAGTGCTTATTGGGTGTTTTTGTTGGTTTTTTCAGACCTGGGCCGTACCACTGCAGGACAGGTCGTAACCCTCTATTGCAGCATGTGATGCTTAAAGGCTTGAAGCTGTGCTTTTGAGTTTCTTGCCACTGACTTGCCTATGCTGGGTGATCCTATTGTAGGAGATGGCAGGAGTTTTAAAGATGCAGTTTATTTTCTAGAACCAAATCGCTCCTAATCAGGCCATACAGCTACAGGAGGAGGTTATTGGGAGTTGGGTTGGATTAAGGTCCTGGCATAAGGCTGCAAATCATCCCTACGAAAGGCGACTAAGCTTGTAGAAGAGATTTCAGGTGATAGATACTTGCTTTAAGTGCTCAGAAATTTAAAATGAATTAATTGTCAAATCGCCCCTGTATATTCCTAGCCCCTGTGAACAGCTACAGCAGGTCTGTGATGGATATGACTGTTCAAAAATGGGTGTGAGCTGATGATTAACGCCAAATTCCAGGTCTGGGCAGTGAAGGGGTGCAGGGAGGTGTTTGGGAGATCTTTGAAGCCTATTGGCTACAGCTGGGTGTCTTTGGAGAAATTGCTGATAAAGTTTCAGACCTTATAAGTGGCTGCCATCACTCAGAAAAATATGCACAGCAGGACTGTTATGGTCTCAAAGCAAATCACCTTGAGGTATTTACATTCCTTGTAATGTTTGTTATGGCAAATGGTTCCTAAGCACCTCTATGGTCGTTTCTTGGTCATTGAAGTTGCAACAACAGTTTTCAAAAGAATAAAATCTTCATATTTGCTTGCAGCAGCTGAAGCTTAATTATGACAATCTTTTAATATTCATGTTTAAACCATTTTGCATAACATATGTCCTTTCATGAGTTGTTTGGAATCCAATTGGCAAAAAACAACAAAAAATCAGGGGGGTGTCATTACATTTAGTAATCAAACTAACTTAAGGGAAGAACTAGATGCAATCTCAATTCCATGGATCTGAGTATGTAGGCAAGCCAATCCAAGAAGGAATCGCATGGAATCAAGTCAAAAAGACAGTAATTTAGGGCTCATTATCATAAGAAAAATTAGTGTTTGACAATCTTACACCAAAGAGATTGATTGTGTGTTCATTGCATTGGGATTGTTAAACCTTCTGCATATAGCAAATGATTACGTGCATTTGGATTGGGATATGCTCAAACATAGATCATGAACTAAGTGTTGTATTGAAAATTCATATATCTACCTTGCTAATTGGATGAGAGAATAGCTACATGGATTGTTAAAAAATGTTCTCTTGTATGTATTCTAGTTCAATGATGACGTATTGCTTATCACATAACAATTGAAAAGAATTACTTGTATGCATAAGATGTAATGTTATGATATGTTCCATAGAATCTAGGTGCATTTGTGATATATGATTTGTTGAAAGGGTAAATGATTTGTTTTACGTTGAAAAGAAAAAATTTAGTATGCACTATTGAGGGATTTTATTGAAGTTTTTGAATGGGTCATTACAAAAAGTGGACGAAAGATAGGTGAGAAATATTTGAAGGTGCAAGAGAATATTAGAAGGCCACTTGAGATAAGGTTTAAACCTTGTTTCTTTGAGATTCATGTGTATTTTTATACTAGAGCCACCGGCATGGAATACTTGCCAGCCTTACTAGGGTATGGCCTGTCTTACTTGCCCTGGCTGCCTTTAAATGGTTGTTAAATACGTGATGGGTGGTTGGTTCTTTTCCCTTTGGCCATTTTAATACTTTGTTAATATGGGATTGTTTGTCTAGCTTTTGCATAGAAACTCTAGACACAAATAATGAAATTATGGAAATAGTTAACTTGGGAGGGGATCTTGTAACTTCAGCCACCTGTTAAATTGTATGTTCTTGAATACTTGGACATTGTGGATCTCTTTCTTGTTTGAGTTGATTTTTTTTAATTATTATCATTGCTATGCATTTTAAGGGTCTACTATACATTAAGCACAATCCAAGCCACTAACTCTCAATGAAACACTAGCAGCTTTGCCAAATATTACGGCCAACTATGACCACTCACTATCACAGCATTTATGTCCAAGGTGTTGCCATAATTCTGTTACAAGAGATGTTATGATGCTGTTATAGGCAATTATGAGGATGGCATACTGCTGTTACACTGAATGGTAGTGTTGTCATAAGAGATATTATATTGCTGTCATGAGAGATATAATAAGGCTGTCACAACACTGTTAGGATAATAATGTTGAAAGGTTGCCATTATTCTATGACCATTGTTGAATTTCTGAAAATGCTCAAATGTAAACCACGGTGTTGTTACTACTGTCATATGAGTTTTCATACAAGTGTTAATATTGCCATACAAGTCTTTACATACACAGTTACTATTGTCACATGAGTCATTTCATAGTGTTGTTTAATGTTGTTATGAGGATAATATTAAATGTTGTTGCAAATTAGAGTTATCATTCTGATTATTGCCATTGTTTGGCAGAAACTATGTTGAACCTAAAGAATTGATCTATGAGCTTAAAGGAGGAAGTTTAGAAGTAACAACCCATTACGCTGACTGATTAAGTGGAATCAACTGTTGAGAAATAAAAGATACATCTAAGATAAGGTAGGTCAGTAAATAGGGACAAGACCTTAAAGTTTTTAGAGGAGTACAAGGTTGGTTGCAGCCAATGGTCAATTCACCCTTGCAACACCCTGGCACAACCTTTAAGAAGTTGTACCCAGCCATTAGTCCTACCCCTACATGTCCCTTTTTTAAACTAGCTACAAGGCACTTGACACAGTCAGAAAGAGTCCTTAGCTTAATGCATCAAGCTGGATCAAGTAAGCAAGTGCAGAGGACATAGTTTAAGACAAAGATCACATTAGTTTATTTCACCTATTGAATCCTAGGCATACACCAAATGACTAAAACATATAAATTGCTAATGGATAAACATATTGAAGCTTCCTAGTGGCAACAAGAGCTATGGGAGGCTCTGCTTTGTATTTTGTTTAAGTTGCATATGCAGCACCAGGCCTAGCTATGAAATGCCCGGATTTCATCAAGTTAGTAGCTAGTTGTTGATAGGGCAGATTGTAGTAGCTAAGGAATTCAAACAGGCTCAAAGTCCAATTTGAAGCTTAAGAGAAAACTAACAGACAACTGATAATTGACAATACAACTGGTAGAACTAATTTGGCTACTTGCAGATGATGCAGGTTGCTTCAAGGCCCTTGTGCTATGTTCTTGACCATTTCGAGCTATTCTCAATGGATGGGATAGATAGGGATTTCCATCATATGGTTGGGATCGTCTTGCACCCTTCCCTCTTGGCAGGATTGGCTAGAAGATGTTTAAGGTAATTGTACTTACGTATTGAAAACTGGCTACAAGCCAACAACTATAATTGCAAACATAATTGTACCCTGATCATTAATGTAAGCAGAAAATGTTATATCTGCATGTAAAAGACATTGGTTCATACTATATGGTCCTATTACACATAGTTAATGCTTCCCTTCAATTTAATGTTATGGGAAGTTTAAAATACATTAGGATTTAAAATTGCATCTCAAGTTTATAACCATAAAGATATATACTAGACATCGCCAGAACTGGAAAATAATTGTCAAAGTGAGGCTCCAATCTACTTTGGAACTCCAAAATTGCAATTTTAATGATTTCATGGCAGAGGCCCCATTTGATCATTTTAACCTTGATTAACAATTACTTGTAGAATAGAAAAATAAACATTAAGGGCTTGGGAAGACCTTAAAAATGCATGCTTGAGGCTTTATATCATTTGGATCACCATTCTTTTCCACGACATTAAATGTAATCATGATTGGAACCTTTGCAGCAGACTGTAAGGGAATCCCACTATCGAGTTGAATGCTTCTAACCAATTTGTTTGGAGCTGTTGGCAGATAAATATTGTCTCCTTCCACTTCAATTTTCTCCAGTTCTCTGACAGTACATATCAATTTCCCAATTTAAAAATAAATATCCAATAGAGATATAAAGCTCTTTAGATTATTGGTCACTTTACAAAATAAAAGTTAACATATATAAAACTACCTCCGTATGGCACCTCGTCTATCCTCCTTTCGTAAAGGATAAAGTGTACCAGAAATATCAGTTACTTTGTCAAAAAATCGGAACTCCTGAATGAATGTGTCATATGCCTCTGGAGTAAAGCCATCTATGATACGTTGCCTAATATGAGGTAAAAGGTCGTGGAAAGCATTCCCCTAAAAAAACAGTCAAGGAAAATTATAATATAAACAGCTACAGAAATAAAGAAGGCAAGTCACATATAGGGTCCTCAACATGACATTAAATTGTTTTACATGTTTGGTGGCATAACATTTGTATATTTACATTTGTGGGCATTAAAGAACAATTTTGATGGACCTCAAGACTACAAACAACTGAATTTAAGTATGGGCAATGCCAAAGCTTCTCAAATACAGGAAAAATTACAAGCAGAGGAGCGGTTGAGTGAAGGATGGACCTCACAAGTAGTAGAAAGTCAGAAAAAAAAAATCCCATAGACAGTCATAGCCTCTATACAGAACACCAACTGCCATAAATAAGCTATGACACCAATCCAAGCAGAGAAAACAACAGACAGAATTTTGTTCAAGCCAATAGAAGCACATACCTTGGTACTGCCAGCATCTTTTCCTCCTTCAGGAGAAGGCTCCTCCCCCTGCCAGTTGAAAAGAGTCAATATGGGAACATCCAAATATAACTATGTCTTCCATTTATCTGGAAATTATATCAGATAATGTTCTCTCAACATCCACCATATTGGCATATACTATAGTCAAAATGACAACATGTATGTCTAGAGAAGGTAGACATTAAATTTCACTTCTACAATCAAGAACAATCAATCCTAGACATTTTTTAATAGCAATAGGAAGTGTAATTAGTTCTCTCAGAAAAACACTATAAAGAAAACTAAAGATAATCAGCTGTTGTAGTTATTAAATGTATCTAGTCATTAAACATAGTGATAGTTATAGTAAGAAAGAAAGGAATTATATCAATGTCTAAAAATAAGCAAAGTCAGTCATCAGGACACAAACATATTTCATTTTACAATAGCATGGAGTCTAAATGATATCTAAGAGTTCGAAAAAATAATAGGCATTAAAACAATCAAAATCAAAATCAAATGGAGTTCAATTAAAGCAGGTACAAATGAAGCCAACTGGGAAAGATAAAGCCTTATGGATCAAGTACAAATAGCCATGCACAAAGAAGATCCCTAAACATATATGAAAAGAGAGTTAATATGGATCAACAATGGAGGCCAATGATGGAAATAAAAGTTGACTCTAATCTGTATGAAAGTCTGGAGTAGAAGAAGAAGAACCAACAACTACATTTTACCACATCACGGGAAAAATACAAGATCTTGATTCCCAAATAAGAACATTTTGGGCTAAAAGGTTCAGGCTAAACATTCCTCAGAGGAAGTGCAGTAAATGTCCAAGAATCATTCCCAACATCCATGATCAGCAACCTTCCAGATGTAGAGAAAAAATTTCTTATATTGTAAATCACATGAATGGAGCAATAGTAGCCATAGGTGTCATTGTGGAAAAGAAAATCTGACAGTGTAAAGTACCAAGGACAAGCATAGCCAATGTACTAGTGTTGTCTAACACATACTAAAGAATCAAATAATAAGTCAAATGTAAGAATTCACTACAAGTTTCTGTTGACTTTATGCTAGGTTACAAGCCAAGATTGCCAATCTTTTCCCAATTAAAACACTTTGACAAATCCTACACATTAATAAGTAGGTCTTTGCAACTCATATAGCATGCAACCAAGTTGAGCAATAAGGCAAGTTTAGGCATGTGATATTACTATATGAAACGTACTAAAAATTAGGAATGGAAGTGCAATTGTCACCAAGTGTTGTATTTTGGGTCACATTCCAAGATGACAGCTCATTTACTGTAAGGAATATCAAGTTCAAGCCCAAACATGCCAAAGCATAAAAACTAAGAAGCCGAATCATTGGGAAACCCCTACCGTACCCGGAAACAAAACGTCCCCAAGTTAGAATCAGATCTGAATCGACTGTGGGTACCAACTGGAGACGAAATTTGTGCCCCTGAAACCTAAGTTGCCGAATCGGGTACGAGTACAGGTATGGTATGCCGGTACAGCATTTTTTTTGGGGGGTTGGGTACGTCCGTACATAAAACATATAAAAATCATAGATATAGACATATTTGCAGCCTAAAAAGTAAAAACAAGAATTAAATTTAGAATACCACATATCATGCATATGCTAAACAGAACTTAGAACTCCCATAAATATAACAAATCTGAAATACAATTATACTAAATTAATTTGATATCAATTTTTCAAAACTTGAATGTTACGATAGGTATATAATAATATTGAATTCATTGTTCATTGGTTCAACATTTAAAACAAAATAATACAATTAACTGTAGGCATCATATGGGTCATCAAGAAGATTAAGATCAACATCATCGTTAACATTAGATGATGTAGGTAAATTAGTAGAACCACATGCAGCCCCACTAGCACTTGCACTGGAAGCATGTTGGGTATCCGACTCCACAGAAACTAAAGAAATGATAGATGTAAATTTCGAAATCTGCGTCGAGACTTTCGGAATCGGTCAAACACGCCACGTCGACTGGAAAAACATTGGAAAAACGTCGAGATTCGTCTATTTTTTAAAATACGTTTCAGGATTAAAAAATGCAATACCCTGGTTGATTCCATAGGGTTTTTACACGTATCCAATTCGGATACATACCAGTACCCGGAATCGGCAAGGCATATGAGTGATTCTGGTAACTTAGCCCGAAACGATCCTATGAACAGTGTTTCAATTCCGAGCGTTTTGGAGCATGACTGCAGTTTTCACATTTTTTTGCATTTTTTCCAAGGTTTTTTTGAACGCATTCCCTCCGTTCGAATGAAAATAGGTCGTCCCCCCACCGTGCTACTGGTCTTCCACTGCTTTCATAGCTTTTTTTCCACCCAACTCTCCACTTCACCACTTCTTTCTCTCCCATTCTTTTGGCAAAGCATTGCCAAAGCAATATGTTATGTGCTTTAATGCCTCCCCCTCCCGCACGTGGACCAAGGCAACTAATTAATAGTGGCCCTCCCTTTCTAGAAAGCATCTATTATAGTAGCAAGTGGATCTTAGCAATAATAATATTATTAATTATTAATAGTATATAGATTGTATAAATAATAATATTATAGATTGTAATAATAATAGATATTATAATATTATTTATTATTATATTATAGATTTATCATAATAATAATACTATTATATTATAGATTGTATAATAATAATATCTATTAATAATATAGATTATAGAATATATGTTAAATTTAAATTCGAATTTTATAAATTAATCATTGTTTTATTAATTTTTAAAATAATAAATTATTAATTATTAATACATTCATTGTTTATAATATTATTAATTTTAGTAAAATATTAATTATATATACATTATTTTTTAATATTTATAATTAATTTAAAATTTTATATGTTTCATATATATATTTGAATATTTTATTATCATTTTGTGCGGACGTACCCGATTCCTTACCCAACCCCCCAAAAAATGTCGTACACATGTACCGTACCCACGTATTTGTATCCATGCCCGTATCCAATTCAGCAACTTAGCATAAAAATGTACAACCTTTAAAGATGAAAGCAGAGTTGAGCCACCTCTACAACAAAAGCAACATTAATACTAAATAGCCACCTTATTGTTTGCAAATATTGAAAGGATAAAAAACTCAAACCATTGCAAAAAAATTAAAAATGATTAAATACCAATGTTCCACGGGGACACGTACCCCCCAAAAAACCCTACGTTTCCTAGACGAAGATGTCTTGGAGACTTGGGGACTTGGGGGGACATCCCCCCACCAGCCCACCATCAGCGCCACCATCCCACCACTAGTGTTGCTATCTCCAAGACGTCGCTAGGACTTCGAGGACGTTGGGGTGTCCTCAAGACGTCTAGGGGACTCCTAGTTGTCTCCAAGATGTATAATTCTTATACTTTACATCTTTTTATAACTATATTTTCAAGTACTATGTGTATTTCAGCACCCTGCCGGCCCCCCATCACCGCCCCCAAACTTAGACCCAAGGGTCCCCACGTCCCCTACCACCCCCCTGTCCCCATCCCCGAAACCTTGTGGAACACTGTTAAATACTAATGGGAAAAGGAAACAAATGGACATTTTGGCAGTTGTATATATGTCTAGCACTACTTTTGATTTTGTCAGTAACACATATTTACAAGATATGGTTCATGTGGTCAAGTAGTCTCTAAAAGGATATCTACTCCCTTGTTTTCACAGACTGCAATAACCATTTCAAAAATGAGTATATATTGGACAGGTCACTGGAACCAAGTCTGATGCATAAGAGATGCACTATAACAGTAATCAAGCTAGTTGGCTTGATCAATTTGGCCACCATGCCATAGGTCACTTCGATTATATGCCTCCTTTGAAGCCATATTCATTTGAAAGAATTGTTAGTTGCTACAAATGGAAAGAAGAATCTCCATTGAATTATGAATATGATTATTGAATTATGAATATGATTATTGAATTAAGTGAGATCATGAAAGCCATTGGTATAAATCACTAACAGCAAACATGATCACTAATCACAACTTTTCAGACTCATTGAAGGTTCTTACTTCATATGGTTCAAACCAGATTGAAAAAAAAAAAGGAAAGAAAAAAAGGTTCCTAGAGTTCCATATGGTACAAAGGTGAGTGACACAGGTTAAGAAGTGCAATACTTAAATCACAAATCACCAGCATGTCCAAGCCCCTCAAATTCAATTAATAAAGGTGGTCAAAACCAAATGTGTGTCTTATTATTTTTAACTCAAATGATTACAAGAGATGAGGACTTCTACGAATTCTACAGCCTTTAGTGGTTAGTAGAATGCAGTATATCTAGAGGGAGGAAACACAAGAATGTTCACATTATAAATATAATTTTTAAGCCAAACCACAATGAATTTTCCATAAATTTTATAAGCCCATGGTAGATTTGTTAAAACCTTTTGATACAAATGTGCCCTTGATGGGAAAGTTTATAATGGGCACGAAAAATTCACAAGGCTCTGGAAGTCAAATATATTGATTTCTATCCATCAATTGGTACCTTACAAAATGAAGTAGTACAGTTCTTGCATACTATGATTTGTGCTTTAACTTTTAGTTCTAAAGGGAGCTAACACAAGAATGGTCATTCATATTATATCTATGTTCCATGATGTTTCCAGGACAGGGACGGCATGACAGCAGTCTCAGGGCCATTTTTTGGGGATGGCGGGGGGACAGCAATATATATATATATATATGAGAGAGAGAGTCAAATTTCTACAAGTTAATGAACAACAGTATAACAGCATCAATATAACATGACACTGTTAAAATGATGTTGGATAATGGATGATATCTACAGAAGCCTGCATGCCAACCACATTCTGACCAGACCATGACCAATGCGCCTTTTATCTATTTCACAACTCCCAATAATAACTGACTCTAATACCGCATCAAGTATTTTTGAAGTTTGAGACTTTTTTGAACAATGAAATCAGAAATCCAAAATATTGCTATCAGTGTTAACTGTTATATAACTTATATCATTAACAATGAATATGAATCATGATATATTTACTGTTGTTGTGCTACAGTTGTTGCTGTCACTGCTGTCATCATTAATTTAATTGCTGTTATACTGCTGTCATGATATATTTATTGCTGCTGTTATGATGCTGTCATGTATACTGCTGTTATAATACTGTCATGATATATTTAACAGTCTTTTCTCTATATTATTAATGATTTTGTTTTTAAACATTATAAAAATTTGCTTTGCTTTAGGTAATGCCTGGCCATCTCCGGGACAAACAAGCAATGTCTGAGATGTCCCCAGCAGCCTCGGGGAGGGCCAGTGTCTCCTAACTGTTTCCTGGCGTCCCCTAAAATGGGGACACATTTCTAAGACATTTCCAGAATTTGCTTGTTGGGGCCGGGGGGCGGGATGCATCCCCTACCTTCATGTCGTCCCTAAAACATCCAAGGGGGCGGGGCCAGGGGTTTGAGGAGTGGGGATGCATCCCCATGTAACATAGTATTAGATATATCATACTTAAAACCCTGATCAGATCAAGTTGAATTTTCCTTACATTTTATGAGCCCTTGGTTAATGTACTAGAACTTTTTATTACAAACATGCCTTTTGCAGGAGATTTTTCTAAAGGTTTTGAAAGTCAAAAAATCTTTCATTTCATAGAATTATTCATCAAGTAGTAAATAACAAAAGGAAGCAGCACAACTTTAACTTGGATGATTTTCTTGCTCTTTGAACCTTAAGGTCTACAATGGCGCTTAGTAGCTTATTTAAGTCAAATCTATAGTGAGAGAGTATCTCCAAATTAAGATGGGTACTTGGCCATTTAAAAGAGAAACAATCATGGAAAAAGTCATCTTGAATCTTGATTAAAACCACAGTTAGCTAAATTTAGTGTCGTTTGACTCTTTTATCCAAATATTGCGGTTATACAAACTTGCAGGATTTTCTTTGCAAATATGGAGAAGGTTCTCAAAATACAACTAGGCGATAGAACCTCTAAAATCAAAATGCTTTAACCATTAAACAGCCTTTCTTCAGAGGATCCACATGGGATCTATTTTTCTCTCTTTCTTTCATTATGAAATGACTAGAATGTTGTACATGCAAGATGTAAGGAAAGCAAAAGAAGAAATTCTGTCTCAACAGTCCAACATAAAGAGTTAATCAAACGGATCAAGAAAAGGAGAGGAGAGGAAAATTCAATCAAGTGGAGTACATTGAGTGAGAAAATGCATTGTGCGAGTGCAATTGTTTGCCTGCTTTTGCTTTGCTTTGCTTTAAATTTATAATTCTGTTTTGATATGTTTTCTCTTTTTGCTTTTGGTTTTTGCTTTGTATTTTTTTTTAATAGATTTGAAAGATGCATTCCATTTAGGACTCCATACATGATCAAGGTCAAAAAAAGGATTGATACCCCAATAAGCCTCTGGGAAGAACAATATTGGAAATGCTATTGTCATTGATGTCAAAGGCGATATAAAAGGAGAACTAATCGCTTCATGTTAGAATATTATATTCTACTTATGTTAATGGTCAATTATAGCTACAGTAGTTGTTAGGTAGCTAGTAGGTAGACATTTAATGTCTACAGTAGGTTTCCTCCTCTATAAATTGTAATCATCTTCTTTGTTAATAACAAGCAATTTCTTAGCCCAAAATTGTTTCATGGTATCAGAGCAGGTCTGAGCCTCCCTTATGGGAGGGCTCAGGGTTTTGGGAGGGCTTTGTGCAAGAAAAAATCGCGTCTATTTTCTGAAGAAAGTCGAGGGTTTCTAGTTGAAGATTTTCGTGGGTTTCTACTTACTGAAAATCGAAACCCTCTTTCTGAAAACTCGAGCTGCATTCTTGGGCGCGCGACTTCGTCTTCCTGGCTGCGTATCTCTGCTTTCTTCAAAACGCGAATTTTTGGGCGCGATTTTTCTTTTGTTTGGCCGCGATTTTCAAGTTACAAATCGCGGATTTTCTGAACGCGTTTTTCTGTGTTTTTTGCGCACATTTTCTGAGTAAAAGAGCCCGCATTTTTATCTCTACTCTCTAGTCACGATTTTTCTGAGCCGCAGACTTTTTTTGGCGTGATTTGCAGACGCGTTTTCGTCAGATCTATGGAGCCCGCGTTTTAGATTTTTTTAGACGCGTTTTTCTTCTTCTCAAGCCGCGATTTTCAACTCTTTTCAGGTCGTTTTTTTCTGTACCAGTGACAGCTAAGTTTTGTGCAACCTGGGTACAAAGGTTTCTAGACGTTTTTTGAAATTTTTGCAGCTTCCATGGCCAACTAGGGTTTCTGCCAGCTCGAATTCTTGGTGGGTTTTCCGAGATCTCAAATGGGTTGTCATCCGATTTTTCTGGGTGTTTCGTTTTTCGTGCCTCGATTTCTGTGCAGCTCTGTTCTGGCGGCTAGGGTTCCAAACCCTCTGTTTTTCAGCCAACAATCGATGGCTACTTTTTGGGTTTCTGTAATTCGCAAAATGCGTGGGATTCCTCTCTGGTTTTTACCGTTTTTTCTGAAAAAAAAAACAATGATTTGTATGCTGATCCGTGTTTCGGATTCTGTGCCAGCTACTTTTTAGGTTTCTGTAATTCGCAAAATGCGTGGGATTCCTCTCTAGTTTTTACCGTTTTTTTCCGAAAGAACGATGATTTGTAATCTTGGGTTTGGCGATTTTTTCCTCAAAAATCGTGGTTTGTTGCAGTCTATTTTTGTCGCACCTAGAGTTGTTGGGGCGAACACTGCACAACTGGCTTCTTGCAATCTGTTCTTGGGCGTCGTGCTCCTCTACAAAAGTCTCGACGGTTTGCCGATTTATCCTCAAAATCGTGGCCGCTATTCTCAGTGTGTCTCTGGTTTTAGAGACAGACAGCTCTGGACACTTTGTGATGACTTCTAGTCAACAGTTCTGCAGTTTCTGGGAGGGTTGGTGGCAGACTTCTCTCACGTGGCAGAGTCAGTGGCAGACTCTTGCCTCTTGTTGCAGAGCTTTTTATGTTTTATTTTGGATGTTTTTGGTAACCAACATTCTGCAGATCCAAGGAGGGTCTCCATAGCAGCAGAGTGTTCTAAAGAATTTGTGACCAAGGACCTGCAGATTGTTTTTTGTAGGCTAGTTAGACGATTGACCATTAAGGGAGGGTGTTAGAATATTATATTCTACTTATGTTAATGGTCAATTATAGCTACAGTAGTTGTTAGGTAGCTAGTAGGTAGACATTTAATGTCTACAGTAGGTTTCGTCCTCTATAAATTGTAATCATCTTCTTTGTTAATAACAAGCAATTTCTTAGCCCAAAATTGTTTCACTTCATTCAAGGGAAGACCACATTATTTCAAGGTGATAGAAGACATTTATAATTCCTAAGTGCCGGCCAACCTTCGTCCACGTTGGTGCTCACTTTTCAAGTTGCAAAATGATAATAAAAAATAATACTTATGTTGTTGGCCGACCTCATCCTCTTTGGCGCCTTTCTTGGGTGAATTTAAATATTTAAAATAAATTTTATTATGTCAAATCTTCCCTGACAAGCAAGTTCTTAAATGCAAAATCATTCTTTTAATGAGCAAAAATTAGGAAACAAAGAGCAGATTTATAACAGACTTTCAAGGAGATTTATGGCAGATTTATAGCAAACAATCAAGGAGACTTAAGGCAGATTTGTAGCAGTCTTTCAAGGAAACTTATGGCAGATTTATAGCAGAATTTTAAGGAGATGTATAGCAGATTTATAAATAGATCTTATGAAGGAGATTCACACGAGAATTATGCTTCGAAGAAGCAATATTCAAGAAAATGAAAGTTTTGTTCATTTGGAGGTTGGTGTCTCTTGTTAAGTTGGTGCTTAGTAGCGGGATTGGTGTCTCCAATGGGTTGGTGCCTACAAAATTTGTACAAGAATTTTATTTTATTTGTGTGTTGTACCCCAAAATTAAAATTTTTGTTACACTTAGACATTTTGAAGAAATGAGTAAAAGTCTTGTCGAAACAGTCAAAAAGGTCAAAATTTGGGTGTGCATGTCTTGCATGGAGGGTTAAAACACAAAATTTTCAATTTACGACGATCTGGGTCTGCTTTAGGTAGTAATCTACAAAACCCGGATCTCAGTTTTCATCCCTAAATTTTAGGAGCTGCTATTTTAGAAATTTTCTCGAGAAATAGTAAAGAGTTTTTCACGGGTTTCCTGAGTTTCTTTTGAAGCGGATCGCAGCAAAATTTTCTAAAAATAGAAAGTTGGTCCGGCCGAGTCAGGCGATTTGATTGGCTCAAAATGTGTCCGTATCAGGCTGGTGCAGTCAGAATCTTAAAATAATCAGTTTTGCCCTACTGGGTCTATTCAACTTTTTCAGAAGCATATCTGGAGTTCCGAGGTCATCAATGGAGGTCATCTGACTGCCAGGCGTCAATGTTAGCATTCAAACTTCCGGCAAAAGGTAAAATGATGAACATGCACGAGGATTGAGGAAGGAAAGTTGAAAAGTCATGAATTTTTCTAACACTGCTAAGTTTGGGCGCCCTTGTTGAAGAAAGGCGCCCACCTTTTTAGGTCACCAGATGAGTGAATTAGGGTTTGGATCTCAAATGGAAGTTGCTCAGTTTTCAGTCAGCTTCGCTATGGATATCCCCGTCAGAGCATCCGACGATCCAGTCTCCAGCAAATTCAAGTCAAAGTAGAAGGTATAAAATGAGGATCTGAAACTTGAAGAAGATTGAATTGAGAATTTTTCTAAGTCTGGAGAAACTGGGCGCCCTAAGAAGAGAAAGGCGCCCAACTTTTCAAGGGTGCAAACAGAGGAATTTGCAGTCGAAGTTACAACGGGATGCCTTCAGAATTCAACTGGCTTTGCAGTGAGCTATTCAGCACGACAAACGGAGCTCGCAATCATCAGATTCAAAAGGCTGGACAGAGGGTCCGATGAGAGGTGAAAAGAGAATTCAAAAGCAAAAGTAAAAAAAATCAAAAAATAAACTAAGTGTTGGTAAACTGGGCGCCCCCAGTCAAGATAGGCGCCCAACCTTTTGAAGGGTAAAAATTCACTTTTTGACCAACGTGTCTCCAGAGGACCCCTCTTCATTCTCCGTCAGCTTCGCGATGAGCATAGCCATTCAGCAATCCGACGCCCGGAGCTCAAGATTTAATAAGATCATCTGTGGAAGAGAGGTTAATGAAGAACTTGGAAATTAGAAAAATGGCTAACACTGAAGAAACTGGGCGCCCCTAGAAGGAAAAGCCTCCCGTGAATTCGGAGGTTGAAATCAAGTTTTTAGCCGGAGGTGCCTCCAGAACATCCTTTTCAGAATCAGTCAAGCTCCGCAGTGAACCACTCAGCTCGCCTGTCGGGTCGATCAGTCAACGAGAAATCAGAGGCGAAGTGGCGTGTTAAAATGAGGAAAGTTGAAAAAGTGGAAATTTTGACTAAGTCTGGTGAAGTTGAGCGCCCCTCTTGGAGAAAGGCGCCCAAATTTCCATGCCTTGAAGATTTTTGAGATTTTCAAAATTTCAAAATTTTGCAAGAAGAGAAGGATGGCGTCCAATTCAAGAGGTGAGATTTAGGGTTTTGAAATAAAGCGGGAAAAAGCAAAACCCTAATCCCGAGAGCCTAGTCCCTATTTAACACTTCTTTTCAATGTATTTTTCATTATTTTTGCGGGGTGGCATCGGAGGAAAGTTGGAGCAGCAAGTTTGAAGAATTTTTTGTGATTCAAGAATCCATAGTTGCTGGTTTTACATCGAATTTTTCAGACCAGCAAGCATAAACCCTTGTTCTTTCAAGCTTTTTGTTCCAGAAGATCAAGTTTTTCAAGCAGAAGGCCAAGGCTTTCAATTTTTCAGTCATCTGGGTCTTTTTGCCTCTATCTTCTGAAGAATTTTTCAAGAACTTCATCAAGTTGCAGCAAGTGCTTTTATCTTGCATGTCGGTGAAAACCTCAGTGCATTCAAATTTCAACCATCTGGGTCCTTTCCAATCAGTCTTCTGAAGAAAACCCATATCATGACTTTTCAAAAACCTAGGGTTAGCGCTTTTTCAATCAAGCATTAGGGTTTGCCGTCAATCAAGCTGGGTCCATTTCTACTTGATATTAAAGACAAAACCGGATGCCGACTTTGAGGAAAAATTGAAGAAATTAGGGTTTCTTTGCTTTTGATCAAAATTCAAGATTTTTCAAAAGCGGACGATCTGGGTTGTCTTGTATGTCATTATAGACAAAGCCCATATCTCAGAAAAATTTCTCAAAAATTCGTCCGTTGGAGCACAAAAATCAGCATTCTAAAAATAGAAATTGTTCAAGACTTGTCTAAACCAAGGCGAGTTTACAATCATTCTTCGAGTTTTCTGAAATGGAGTACACTCCTAATGTTTTCAAGTCCGAATCAGCTCTCTTTCACAATTATATCAAAACAGCTGAGACAGACTTGCATCATGTCAAGCCGATGTTCGATCTACATGCCTTGGAGAGAGCAGGCAACACTTCAATCAAGAACACAGGTCATTAGGACTCCTTTCATGGCGGTAGGTATTCCTATATCAGTTCAGAGCCTTGAGTTCGTAGTCGCTTGCATTAAGCATTACAACCCGGCTACTAGGGAGATCCAGTCAGCAGATGGCAGGTTGATTTGCAGTTTAAAGCCTGATATGGTTGAAAAGTGGTTTTCCATTCCCCCATGGCCTGAAAGGGTAACTCTTTCGAGGGATGAGTGTGAAAAGATGTGGAATATGCATAAGGACAAATACAGCAAGAAGATTGCCCAGAGATGGATGAAAGAAAAACATAAGACATTGCCCAAGAATGTCGGACGAGGGGAGTTCAAGGACGAAGTTGCCATCATCATAACTTTGCTCAACAGGGTCACTGGTTCCGAGGATGCCACCAAGTTCCAACCTTGGATGTTTTATGCCATACCTCACATTATGAAGAAAACCGAGTTTTATGACTGGCCTACTTTGATTAGTGACTGCCTACATCAACAAATAACAGACTATTTCCAGTTTCATGTATTTCACATGGTGTCATATCTAGTCTACCTGGTGGCCTATCAAGGTCAATTCAGAGGATTGAACACCGAGGGGTCATTGAGCGTTCAACACATATATAATTATTATCCTCAGCTGGAGTTCACAAAGTCGTTGCACCACTACAAAAGGGTGAACGAGGCATTCTTGATGTACACGGTGTGTGACTTAGACAATGAATTGCACGTCCGCATCTCTTCAGTTGCTAGGGCAGCAATGGCGGAATGGGCAGATTGGTTTATACAGTTTCCTACCTTTACCTATCTCAGGGTTTATGGTTATTCAGGTGCCCCGCTAATGTTGCCAAGGTATCCGTCAGACGAGGTCATCTTCATGGAATTCTTGAGGCAAGCTCATGCGAAGATATTCTTGGCGATTGTTTCTTTGTTGATGGTATAGATGCACAGAACCGGGACACAATCTCAGACTTCCTAGCGGATGTGGTCGAGCTTTAAAGCAGCTTTCTTCTAGAAGCTTTCTTTCCCGCTTTCTTTCTATTCTTGGACTCATCCTTATCCATTCTTTGAGGATAGAAAGAAGATAAGATGTAATAGTTGGCGTTTCCCGCTTTTTCTGCTTTTTAGGGTTTTAGTTGTTATCTTGTTTCTAGATTTAGTAATAAAGCTTGCTAGCTGAGCAAGCCCTAGATTGTGAAAGCAAGGAGATTTTAGGGTTCCCTACTCCTCTGCTTCTCTATAAATAAGAGCCTTTGCTCATTTAGTTTCTTTAACCGTGCTTATGAGAACAAAACGCTGAGCCTATTGTGCCTTCTATTTGTTGCTCAAGTATTGTTCATTTGTATTGTGATAAGCAAATTGTTGAGCCTCTTTAGCCAACAAGGAGTTAGTGAGATTGCTGTTTTCTATTGTGTTAAGAATAAGTTTGCAAGCCTCCTTAGCTGCAATTTCTTATTCAAGGCATGTTAGAAGGGAGTTTTGTTTTAGAGATTTGAGTAATAAAATCATGAGCCTCTTTGCCTTGGTCTAAAATCTCAGATTTCCGTTATGTATGTTATGCTTTCATGATCTTTATTTCAGCTTACAGTGAAGTGTGTAGGTGTTTGTTGAGAGAGAGATTGTTAAAGTATTTCTATCAGAAAATCTACCTCGTTAATTTCTAACTTCTCTTGCTCTGCTATTACTTGAGAGGTTAGGAACGTCTTTAGTCTAAGTTAGTCGTAGTTGAACTTCTTATCAGAAAATCTCAGCTGCGGCGTTTGTGTTTAAAAAACCTTGTGCTCTAAGCTGATCCAAAAGATAGGCAACTTAGTTTTAGTTTACTTTCTTTCAAACACCATCGGCAGAGAGCTTCCCTCTAATTTGAGAAGGAAGCAATTTATCGTATTGCACTTAGTAGTTTCAAATCCGCATTCGAGTGCGAATTTAGCGTAGCGAAATGATGACCCTTTCCCAATCCCATGATTAGTGAGTCTATTTCAGTCGATTCTATGGAAGAGAATCGATGAAACCATTGTGATTGATGTATGAAAACCTAGTTTATGCTAAAAATGAACACAATGCAAGCTAAGTTACCATGATTTTATGCTACAAATGGTCTAATTATGCTATTGCTAAGCTAATCTAAGCTAATTCTAAGCTAAAAGATGAAAACCCTAATTCATATACAAACTAACATGGATGCATGGAAACCATTAATGGATGCTCTAAGCTATTATGCAATTAACTAAGATAAGCTAAAAAGTGAGTAAATATGAGTGTGAGTGCATATGGAATTCAACAACATAAATTTGCAATTGATAGATGGATCCATTTGTCTCCAAATAGTGACCTATTTATAGGAAAGCAAATGAGAAATGAAGGGTTGAGATCAAAAAGTTTAATCAACAGTCCAAGATGAAGGAGATGAGAGGCATGGATCATGGATTCTCATCAACAGATGAGAATGCATGATGAGATTTTAATCAAGGGTTCACACTTGCCTCAAACAAACACACTTTTGACCTGCTCACACAGGTCAAAGGTGACTTGTTCAAAAGGTTGAAGGTTAAAACTTGCTTAAGAAGCCAAGGGAAAATATCCCTTTTTCAAATGATGAAGGAATAAGAATATTCTTTTGGAATATTCTCATGGGTGAGGAAAAAGGCATTTTGCAAATTAAAATAAAGTTTTAATTGTGCAAAAAGGGGAGAAGGAATATTCTATGGGGAATATTTCCTTTGCTTAGAGGAAAGTTAGTTTAATTGCTAATTAAACAAGGTTTAATCATGCAATTAGAGGATTTGAAGAATTAAATAGATATTTATTAAATTAAATGATTTAATAAATGGAGGAGAGATGAAATGATATTCAATTAAATAACTTAGGGTTATTTAATTAAATAAGATGACTTAGGGAATTAAATTAAACTTTTTGATGTATTTAGTTTAATAGGGTGAAATATTAGCATGAAGAGGGATGAATTAACTGATTAAATTAATTAGGCCAATAGATGAAAATGAAGTAATTAATTAAATAGCTAGGCTATTTTAATCAATTAAGCGAAAAGAGGATGGGTTAAAGAGGAAATGATGTTAGTAAATTTGTAAGCGTATGATATCAATTAGGACATTTTTTCAGTGTCTACATTTTGCCCCTCTTTGAAGTGAGGTACTTGCTGCTTCAGTTCAAAGAATAACACCTTTTGGATTAAAACTGCTGCTTAAATCAAAAAATAATTTTTTTTAGATGCCCCAATGGAAGAATAAAGCTGACTCCCTGCCCCCTCAAGAAATCAGGTGGAGATTTTGAAATTTGGGTTGATTTCTCGATAAAGCTTAAAAGCTTCCCCAAGGCTCCAGAAAGGCTCTGGGATGCAAGAATAATGCCAAAAATACAAAAAATGATGCAAAATTAGGTCCAGATTGGAAAAATTGGTGAAAATGATAATAAACCCTATCTTCAAGGATAAATTAGGCAAAAAAACCTAATTTTCTAGCTTAAATAGGCCAAGAAGGGTCATTTTCAATTCATTTGTGCATTCACACTTAAGAGATTCTTGTGATTTGAGCTCTGACCCTTTGACAAAATGGCACGCCGAGAGCTTCCCAGGCACATGTTCGACTGAGTTCGAGAGTTCCAACAGCTTCCAGGCACAGGACCACCGGTATGTAACTCCAAACTTGATTTGAAATTTGAATTTTCGATGCATTTATTATGCTTTGAAGTTCAAACTTTGGTGGCATCACTATATAGCAATGCCTAATTGAAATTGACAACGCCCAGATGAATTATAGTGATGTTATTCACAATTTAAAATTAGGGTTTCTAATTTTAAATAATGACACATACTTGTTTGGCGATGCACTTGCCAATTTAGAAATTAGAGTTAGGTTTTTCCAAAGGTCAAATCGCGACGCCAACTTATTTGGCGACGCATGTTTTGATTTGCAATTTTAAATGCTTCAGGTGTCATAATTTGAAATTTGAATACAACGATGCTATTGAGAATAGTGATGCCATTGTGATTTTTGAGCTGTAAATTTTAAATTGGGCCAAATTTTGATAATTTCATGATGTCGTGTGCTTTGTGGATGCAGGAGGTCTTTCCACCACTGATGTTGAGGGAGCATAGGCCCATCGTTTTGGAGAGACTAGGTGATATTTCAGAGTTACGCAAGGAGCACCTAGGAGAGATCAGCCTCTAGTATGTCGCATATGCGCATGTGATTTAGACACATTTAGCGATGATGACAACTCTATGCGAGAGATGGCATAATGAAACCTCGTCCCTCCACTTTCTGACAGGTGAGGCGACGATTACTTTGGAGGATGTATGGAATATATTGCATTTTCCCATACATGGAGATTGTGTGATTTATGACACTGATGCCAGATTCGATGCCTACCTTGAGGTCATGGAGATGGAGCAGATCACCTTGGTTACATCACAAATTGACTTGGAGTCGTACAGAGGTCATGTGCTGACTTTTAGATTGATCATCACAGCCATCATTTCAGGTTTGGTGGCTCCTGATAGGCGTAACAAAGGATTCAACCCAAGATGGGGCTTGGCATGACATAGGATGCTATATAGGAGGACACTTTTTGTGTGGGGGCCCATGATGCTAGCCTCCCTATATCATGATTTGCATGATTTTTTCTATTGCGACGAGAGGGCCATTGGTGTAGGGGTGACTCTGCTACATATTTGGGCATGGGAGTACATTGTCGTGCTTCGACCCATTGTTCAGATGGTAGATGTGGAGCCAAATGATCCCATCATTTGAAGATACAGAGGTGTGATCACTTTGAGGCACATTGGACAGATTGGGCTCCTATATTGGAGACGAGTGATAGATGATATGACAATCTTCCACTGGCGCCCATGGCTTCAGATGCCACCATGGTTTGATGATATTCAACATCTCTATTTTGTCGGGCAGACCTAATACATGTAGGGTCAAGAGCACCACATTATTGAGAGATATCTACCAGATAGGGTAGCATGACATTTCAGGGAGGTCCAGGACAGACCAGATGATGCATACAGGGCCATTTTCATGAGATTGGTCAGAGAGGTTCCCACATGGGGACCGACTATCCTAGCTCCAGAGGCCGTTGAGAGCTTTAGATAGTTGGTGGTTCAACCTTAGAAATATGATCAGGGATAGGCGATAGCTCAGACTACACCTGCATATGATGCGTGGTTTGTCCCTACCCGACATTTGACGGATCCAACAGGTGTTCCTCCTAGAGGGAGACCTAGAGGCAGAGGAGTTGGGAGAGGCAGGGGACAAGATGGTCAGGTTTTGGGGGATCCTCCTATTGTACAACAACAACCTCCTCAGCAGCAGGCAGTGCCACCACCACCACTAGATGCTCAGGATGCTTAGATACAATAGTTGCAGCAACATGTGTAGATATTGACTAGTGAGCGGGATCAGGCCCACCAGTAGGTTTTGGTTATTACTATTGAGTGAGACCAAGCTTGACAGTAGGTGGTTGCAGTCACAGCTGAGAGAGATCATGCATTGTAGAGAGTAGAGGCTGTGATAGTAGAAAGAGAATAGGAGGTTGCTAGGTGCCAGCAGATTGAGGAAATGATGGTGGCCAGCCATGGTCGGACAGTGTTAGCGCGGTTGTACATAGAGGAAATTATAGAGGCTGCATATTACAGGTAGCATTATCATCATGATGTTCCAGTAGCTTTGAGACAACCAGATTTTTTACAGGGTAGTGATGCACAAACAAGAGCAGAGGATCAACCTGAGAGACAGACTGGAGATGGTAGCATCCATCAGGGCTAGCTATTATGTATATACATTTTTTGATTTTACCCCATTCTTTATCACAAATATACATTCATGGGCTATTTTTTGATAGCCTCATGGATATTGTATTTTTGATCGATGTTCATACACTGATCCAGATTTTGTACCATGACACTCATTTTTTGATATATATATGATATGGATACGAATGATTCATGCTATGATGTGTTCACTTTATTTTATGTATGGATGGATATGATATGGATGCTTATACTTTATCATGTATGTATGCATTTTTACTTATGTCTATATGATATGTGATGATCATGATATGGATGGATGCAATGTTAAGCTCTTTTTCATTATCTTTTCACGATATGATATGGATGGATGATTATGATATGTAGATGTTATGGATGCATTTCTTTTTGTATATTTTCTATGCATTTTTATGATGACGATGTGTGCAGTGGATGCAAATGCTTATGAAAGGATTTAAGATGCTTAGAATAAAAAATCTATATTATTCATCACAACTCAAATGAGAATGCAAAATGTATGATGTGATATGCAATGATTATGTTGATGGATGTTTTATGATTATGCTATGATTATGAGATGTATGTATGTTGATGGTTTGTGGATGCAGGGTGGATGCATTGATGATGTTTTTGTTGACTGTCATGATACCGGGTTAGTACAGAGAGAATGTAGAAGAATAAATAATGAATTACTATTGATTTTTATGATTGCTTCAAAAGATCCAACAAGTCCTTGATCCATCGAGACTTTAATAGAGATGGTGGCAAGACAATGCAAAATGAGGATGAAATAAAGGATGATGAGTTGCTCACACTTCGGGATTGTGATTTTCCATCGTTCGTTATTGTTTGATATAACACATAGACATGATGCATCAAGGTATTGATAATTAGGATGACGTATCTAGTGTAATGGAACTTGACTCGACAAACAAATATGATAGTTTTTTTTCACACCTTGACGTACAAAAACATCATTGAAATGCAAGTTAAGAGCTTAGGATATATTGGACCAAAGCATACACAATAGTCAACAACTAAACGACTTCCTGACACACAACTAAGCAAGTATGTGCCAAGATTATTTTACAACAGTACCCACAAGCACAAAAAACAAAAGATAATGATCGATGCCCCATTCCTTTATCTCTAAATCATTTTGTTTAGACATCATCGAGAGGTCCTTGGAATGATTCATTAAGATAAATCATAAGAAAATATCAAAGACAAATAGTTAGTGTTATCTATAGCTATTGCCTAGTTTAAGTTTAGCTAAGGTGATATCTGATAGTGATGTCCATCACAGGAAGGATACATCCTAGGACATGTTGATCAGAGGGTTGTTTGATGTTGGGACGATGATGCTAAGATGAGCCATTTCCATAAACTTCACTGACATGTTTACCTATGATTTAGACTTTAGATTTTTACTTTTAGGTTCGCACTTTACAACTTGCTATGTTTGTTTTCTATTTGTTTCGCCAAAGGTTGAAGGTGATGATCTATTTATTATGGGTGAAAGTTTATTGCAGGTGAAAGCGAGATGGGATGGATGGGTTTTGGATTTTTTGGAATATTTCAATGTTTTTGGTATTTTGAAGATGTTTTGAGGCTGTTTTTGGTCTTTTTGAAAGTTTATGTGGATGTTTTAGGTTTTTCAGATTTTTTGAGGCTGTTTAGGGTTTTTTGAGATATTTGAGGCTTTTTAGGTCTTTTGAACGTTTTATATTGTTTTTGTGTTTTCAAAATTTCAAATGTTTTTGTGTTTTCTGAATAGTTGGATGTTTTGAGTTTTTCTAGAATATTTGGATTTTTTTTGTATTTTCAAAATATTTGAATGTTTATGGGTTTTCTGAGAATTTTCGAGTTTCAACCAAGAACCTAACCTAAAGACCTATCCTAGGGGCCTTGGGGGCTAATCATAGATTATCCTTGTCTACGTTATACATGAAGAGACCACATAGTTCGACGGACTCGACCCATTTACAAGATGAATATATGTACAGGTGAAAGATGACAGTTTATTATGATGGACTCTTAAAGGACTGACCTAGGGTGTCTCGGGGGCACATCAATGATGGCCTTTCCTATGTTCAAGCTTAGAGACAACATAGTTTGACAAAGGGACTCTGTTTTTGGTTTTTTTGATTTTTGACCTTTTTAGGGCTTTTGATGTTTTCTAGATGTTTTGGATTTTTCCTTTACAATTTCTGAATGTTTTTGGATTTTAGCTGTACAAGATTTTGCAAATGTTTTTGGATTTTCTAGATAATATTTTATGAATGTTTTTGGGATTTTTCGATAAGATTTGACCTCAAGATATACAAGAACCTGATTGTGACTCATAATGAAATGCCCCTAGTGTGAAATGTTAGCCTACTTTGATAAGGGTAGGAAAAACTGACCTTTGGAATTTTCCAAGTAGTGCTAAAGGGTTCATAATACCTCACAATGTCGAGCCATGATAAGGACACAGATGGGGGATAAATAGTGATGCAAAGAATGATAGGTCAAAAGAGCCAAAGAATAGATGGAGATGCTTTATTTATGCAAGGTGCTTGCTTTCTAGGTTTTCACCAAGGTACTTGCCCAAAGCACCACCAAAGTGGTTTTCACTAGAAGATGATTTTTTATTTAATTTTTCAATCTTTTTTTTCTCATTTTTTTGGATTTTGATTATTTTATGATTTTTTTGTATTTTCTAATTTACACCCTTCAAGATTAGGCATAATTTTTTTTGAGATGCAAGCTATTGGTTGGATCCTATATGGGTTCACCTTCAAGGATTAACATTTGATATGCTCCTGATCTATAGCTTGCTGTGATGACAAATGGACCTAACCAGTTAGGCTCAACCTTTCCTTCGTTGTCTTGATTTGGAAGGTTCTTCTGATTCTGCTTTAAGACTAGATCTCCTACCTGGAACGACCGACATTTGATTCTCTTGTTATAGCTCCATTTCAGTCAGTTTTGATATACTTGCAAGTGGTTGAGGGTGTCAAGACGACGTTCATCCAAGAATTCTAGCTCATTCAGTTGAGACACTATGTATTCTTCCTCAATTATTAGGTTCTTTAGTGATACTTGTAATGATGGAAGCTCATCCTCAATAGGAAACATGGCTTATAATCCATAGACCAAGGAGAAAGGGGTTACACCTATGCATGCGGATACTAGTTCGATAAGCCTAGAGAGCGAGATTTAGCTATAGATGCTAGTCACGACCAACTTCATTAACTATTTTCTTCAGGATCTTCAAGATAGTTTTGTTCATAGCTTTTTCTTGACCATTGCCTTGGGAATAGTATGGGGTAGAGAATCGGTGTTGGATGTTGAATCTTTGGCACAACTCTTTCACATCCTGATTTTTAAAAGGGGTTCCATTGTCTGAGATGAGGGTTTGTGGAACACCATAACGAAAAATTAGGTAATTCAAGATAAACTTGGCTATCTGCTTCCTCGTTATGTAGGTCATAGGAATGACTTCAACCCACTTAGTAAAGTACTCAGTGGCGGTTATTATGTGATCGATTTTAAGTGCACAATAAATGTAGATTCTAAAATTAAATCAAAACACACCAATGCAACATTATATTGAAGAAAACTAATTAAAAGATAAACAAACTCTTAAAACAACAATTTCTTCAATGACGTCCCATTGTCCTCTATCTCCAGTGTTTTTGTCGATTCCAGCATGCTCTCAGATCGTGTGCTAGGCTCAACAAACAGTCTTCCTAGAGAACGAGATTAAAGATGAATGCATGCTATGCTAAGATATGATTAACATGCTTAAACTAAACATGATTGCTAGAATGTAAAATTATGAAATTATGAATACTAAAGCTGATAATAATGCTAAAATGCTAATTGCCTGTCTCTAATGCATGTGTATGTGTGTAACCAATGCTTGGATTTGCAAGGGTATTTAAAGAGCTTTCGAAAGCTTCTGATTGGCTGATGTGATCAATGGTTGAAATCAAGCTTGTCAAGATGAATGGTGAGAGATTTTGGAAGTTGAGAGAATAATGGAAGATGTTTCCTTCCCACAAAACCTTTCACTCAAAAATAGAGGCAACTTGCCATTTGTCACCTTTAGTTATGAGTTGGCTTTGTAGTTGAAGATAAAATCCCATAATTAATTAAATAAATTTATTTAATTACATGTGACAATGAATTCAAAAGTTTCCATAATTAAATATTTAATATTTAATTATGTGTGAGAGATGAAAATGGAGGGTAATTAAATATTTAAAATATTTAATTATGCATGAAATGAGAAAAAGGTGTTAAATTAAATATTTGTAATATTTAATTTAACTGTGAGATGAAGAAAGTGTTTGGAGGAATATTCCATTATTTGAATTCAAATATTCAAATTTAGAATAATATGACAATTAATATAAATAAATTATAAAATTTATTTAATTTAATTAAGAGGAAGATAGAAGATGGTAATAATTAAATAAACTTATTTATTTAATTAAGGTAGAAGAATTATAAAAGTGAATGATATAAATAAATAATTAAATTTATTTATATGTAGATGACTTTAGAAGATTAATTAGATAATTCATATTTGATTAATTAACGAGCTTGATTAACCATGACCATTTTTAGATGTATACATTTTGCCCCTCTTTGAAGTGATGTGTGAAACACATTGCTTCAAAGAAAATATTCCTGCCTTTGCTGCGTTTGATTTTTCCCTTGGTCGACAAAATTTTAATTGATATGCCCCTGATTAAAAAAAAGTGTTTGATATGCCTTTTGATTTGAATCTGATATGTTTTTGATTTAGAAATGCAGTTGATATTGATGATGCCCCCTCGGGAGGTAAATCACTGATGATGAGACAAGTGTTGAGTTGATGAAATGCGGATAATGAGAGGGACGCAGTGATTTAGCTCCCGATAATTGATTAAAAGATGCCCCAATTTGAAAAATAAGGTCAGAGTTTTAGAAAAGGAGAAAAATAAAAATAAAATGCCACAAAAACCCACCTTGTTTGACCTTTAAAAGGTAAAAGGGGTAAAAAGGGCAAGTCATTTTCACCTTTTAACTTTAGTGATTTTGTTACTCTGACGCTGACTTGGCGAGATGGAGATTTGGTATCATAGATATAGATTCGAGCGGGCCCGCCGATACCAGAGACCAGCCATGTATGGACCATTGGTGAGTCGATTCAACCCTCTTTGCGTTGAAAATTTGTGATTTTAATTAAATTTTGATGTGTTTTAGCATGGACTTAGGTTTGAACATTTTGTTTTAGTGCATAGAGTAGGAGTTTTAGTGCTTGTGATGTTTCTTTTAGCGCATATAGGGTGTAATTTAGTGCTTTTAGGAAATAGAGAGTTTAGCGCATGCAATACACATAATAGTGCATTTAGGATGCCTATAGGAAATTGGTACTGTAGCACATATAGGAAATAGAATAGCGCATTTAGGGTTTTAGTGCATTAGGTGGATGAAATGGCGCATACACGTAAGGATTTAGCGCATACAAGGAAGTAGTGCATAGGGGAAAAACTTTAGCACTTTTAAGGCACAAAATGGCGCATAGGGGGATTTAGCGCATTTGGGGGGAACTTTAGCGCATTTGGGGTTTTAGCGCATAGAGGTCGCAGATTAGCGCATCCAAGAAATTTAGGCAGAATGCACAGTTTGATGAAAATGATGATGTATATTGGTTATTTAGTCAATAGATAGATAAATTGTCTTGTCATTATGCTGATATGGATAAAAATGATAGAAAATATGATGATGAATTGATAACTTTGCTTCCTGAAAATAGAAAACAAAGAGTAAGTAGCTGATAACTTTGTTCCCTTGAATGAAAAACAAAGAGTAGAATGATTGATGGATTGTCTAATAACTTTTCTTTAGAAAACAAAGAGTAGATGATTGATATGACTTCTGATAAATTTGATTTTTGCGATAGAAAACAAATAGTAGACGATGTATTTGAAAACATATTTGCATTCGTGATTGAAGTACAAATAGGAAGATGATTCGATTGTTAATAAATTTGCTCTCTTGAAAAAAACAAAAAAATAGTAAATGATGATAGTGTAGATTGATTTGATATTCAGATAGATTGATTTAGCATTGATTTCATGATATGAGTCACTTAGATAGAACACTTGATATGGTGCACTTGATATGATTTATTGATATGGGTCACTTGATATGAATCACTTGATATGGTTTACTGATATGGGTCACTGATATGGGTCACTTGATATGAGTCACTTGATATGGTTTACTGATATGGGTCACTGATATGGTTTACTAATATGGGTCACTTGATATGGTTTACTGATATGGGTCACTTGATATGGTTTACTGATACGAGTCACTGATATGGTTTACTGATATGGGTCACTTGATATGGTTTACTGACATGGGTCACTTGATATGAGTCACTTGATATGAGTCTGATTGATTTGTATGATGCAAAGTAGATAGATCACGTTGATATGAGTCATGATATGAGTTTGATTGATTGTTCTTGTGATGACCAAAAATAGGAGGTTTTAAAAAACCTCCAAATTAGAGAGGGCTTCCCTATAGGTTGGGATCGGATACGAGATCTGACACTAAAAAATGTACAGTTGATAGTGGGATATGGGTTGGGACCTTTATTGTCTATGCCACCGATTTGGGTCAATAGGGGATTGTTGATCGCACTAGCAGAGAGGTGGCATTTAGAGCATAACACCTTTCATTTGCTGATGGGTTAGATGACTGTGACCCTTGAGGATGTATATAGGATTTTGGGGATTCTAGTGGTAGGTACTCTTGTAGTTTATGACCACAAGGAGCTAGGTGGTACAAATGCTCTCAGGAGGATGTTTGGGGATGCTTAGATAGTAGGGTACTGGGTGCCATGGGAAGATTTGAGGGGATATCCGACCTTACCTGCAATTTTGAGTGCATTTATTGGAGGCTTCCTTTGTCCGGACCGTTGGTCAAAGGGATTATTAGTTGGGTGGGGGAGGATCCTTGAGCTGATGATAGGTTAGCAACGGAGGTATGCCTAGGGGAGCTGCATGTTAGCTCATTTATATCATGACTTGCATTAGGTAGCATACAGAGGATCATCCAGTTTGTCTTGTGGTGTTACCCTGCTCCAAATTTGGGCATGGGAGCATATTGCTATTACGAGAACACTTTGTCCTAGAGCTAGGCCACCAGGCAGGCCATATGTATATGCATATTCTAGTGCACTTGTCTAGCCCAAGCTAGGCAAGTTGGAGTACTGACAAAAAATTATTGATGATATAGATTCAATGATATGGAGGCCATACATGGATTGTGAGGTGTGGGATACTAATCATCTAGAGATGCCATTTGTATGTATGCCCCGGTATCTGATAGGTCAGACCCCATTCATTATAGAGAGATTTTTTTCATTACAAGTGCAGAGACAGTATGGCTATACGCAAAGGATGCCTTAGGACGTTGTGCACTATGGGTGGTGCAAGGATGATATTGGATGGGGTCCATGCATTTCATATTAGGTGGCATATACAAAGTATACCAGTTTACAACCCAAGGCATGGGTTTACAGGTCAGATATTATTGATGTAGGGATGTCGGATGAGTACTTTGCTTATTTCCATACACACCCATTCCCTCATTTTATATGTCCAGATGAGCCGATGCCCATTTTGATGGCACATTAGCCAGGGGGTAGGAGACAGGAGGATGTGGCAGAGGGAGAGTAGGCAGTGGGTGGAGGGGATGAGGAGGAGGATAGTGGAGATGAGGAGAAGAGTGGAGATGGGGAGAGCTCATATGATGGTGGTGGGGATGACGACGAAGATGGTGGAGGGGATGAGTAGAGACCAGTGAGGCAGAGGACAAATATCTTGGGTAGTGCTCAGATCATGTGGAGGTCGAGGACTGGTACTGGATGACAGACAGTGATCAGGGTCTCTTCTACAGCGCAACAGGCGCATATAGCCACTCTACAGGCCCAGGTATAGACGCTTTAGGGGTAGCAGGCACAGTTGCAGATCCAGTTAGCTCAGGCTCAGAGTTTGGCAGTGTAGTTATAGGCACAACTTGTGTAGGCACAAGCATAGACACAAGCGCCTCCTCCTGCCCCGGACCCACAGGTGGCCCAATTGATAGTAGAGAGAGATTCCTTCAGACGGAGGGCAGTAGAGGTAGAGGGTGTTGCTTAGAGACTCATGGGCACTATTGAGAGTGCATCTTTGCGAGAGGCCATTGTAGAGGGATTTGAGATTTCCAGGGAGGCTAAGCATTATCGGATTAGATACGAGGAGTTGTTCCCTCCTGACCACAAAGAGCCTTACCCTCGGTCCCACAACAGATCTAGGAGCAGATCACGGAATACGACACACAACAGAGGGGTCACAGGGTCTCGACACGATCCTGATGCAAGGGGTAGTGGCAGGCCACCATCCTCTAGATC
>VDFB02005060.1:0-21704 GCA_007258455.2 Sequoia sempervirens
TTAAATGAATAAAGATGGCTACTCAGTTATGTGAAACTAGTTTATTGGGACATTATCTTTAAATGTAATAATCTAGATCCCACTTTAAACATAGTTGGCATAGAAGCTAATAAACATGGCCAAATTCTAAAAAATGTTAGCCTTTCTTTTACAAGAATTAAAAATTAAAAATAGGGGATACAATCACACTAGTGATTCACCTAAGATACATGATTGTGTGATATGGTGTATATGGATGAGTATAGGAAACATTGATCAAGAGGAGGGATATTTTGTGGTTTTGTCCTATGTTTGCACTAAATTTACCCAAATTAGATACTAAATTGACACATCTACCAACATGACTAAAATGAGTACAAAAATAGAGTGGAAAGCTATGAAGTATGCACTATGAAGTGGAAAACTATATATATAGTCCCTATTTTAAAATGCATGCTAAAATAAATAAAGTAGTAAAGTTGTAACATTTGGATAATATGGAGATAGCCACCTAAGACCTAGAGGCCTAATGGAAAGTACAATGAAATGAGATCACTATGACAAGAATAACATGTATTCCTATCAAGAATGTAAATAGAATGGTTATGTGGATTGCATATTGTATGAGAGGCCCTTGGTTATATACACCAAGGTGATACACATGCTAACATAGGTTATGACAAGTTTCTTAGTCTTATGGTATGAGACATAAAGTGATAACCACCCTACATAAAATTAAATAGACTAGTGTGAAGAGGACCTAGGAGGTAAACCAATTAGGTAATATCACTGTTCACACCAATACACCCCCCCTCCCGCCGCCCCTAACTAGGTCATGCAAAAATTAGCAAGGAAAATGGAGAAAATAAAAAATAAAAGAAAATTATGAAGGAAAAATGGAAGGAGGAGAATGCAATAGCATAAAAATGTTCTCTATCATGTAAAGAACAAACAACATGCAAGTATACAAGAAATAAACCCCCCTAATAAAAAGAAGTAAAAACTAAAGCCACCATTAATATATAAGGGATAAACCCTACCTGGAAAATAATAAAGAAACCTAAACAATGGGGTTGAAGGCTAGCTCAAAACATTCACAAATCACACACAAATGAACACAACCTAACATAATGATAAGGTCTCATTAGATTTCAAGGTAGGAAAAAGGTTAGAAATAGGTTGATAGATCTCAAGTAAATGTAAACATAAAAACAAAGTGAAAAGAAAAAGAAAAAGAAAACGAAAAAAAAGAAGGGAAAATAACACACATGGGAAATCACCATTAATGTAGAGTTAAATGGTAGGTTAAGGTGACATCATATCCCAAGCATTGGGGTTTTAGAGACACCTTTACAGTCATGCTAGGATGATCAAATTTGAAAGTATGATGAGGGTGACATATCAAACTCTTGAAAAGTCTAGTCTACAAAGAAAGGTCGTGGTTTTGGAGATTCCTTTGTAATCATGTTAGGATGAAAAACTCTCAAAATTTGACAAGAGGCAAAATACCCAAATAAATCACAAGGAAACAAGACAAATGCAAAAGTGAATAAAAAATAAAAAACAAAAAGCAAACAAGAAAAATAAAGAGACAAAAAAGGGTTCCCTATTTTTCTAAGGACAATAGGAAATGTGTGTGCAAGACATTGTAACATGCACTCCATTTAAATATTTTTTGTTAATATAATAAAATTTATTTATGAGCATTTGGATCTATGTTTGAGCTCACATTATATGAAAAATCTGCAATTGACTAGAACCTATGAGCTACAATCATTTATATTTGGATATAGTGAGGAGTCAAAAGGATATTGAGAGTTCAACCTTGACACCTAGGGTGTTCTCGTTGAGAGGGAAATTAGTTTTTGAGAATATGATCATCAATTGGTCTTTACCAAGTTACTTGATTTTCCAATCTCTTATGATAATCATTAAACAAGAACCATTGTAGTTGGTACTAGTAGAGAGAGTTATTTAATCACTCTTCCCAATATTTAACTTCAGATCTTATTGAAAGTAATGGTGTCTTAGATTATTTTCAACATATATGTTTTTATTAATTATATCACTAAATTAAGCATTTCCTTGCATTTTTTATTAGCTATAGGAGGATATGGTTGATCACATTAAATATAAGACCACATTGCTTCTAAGCCTCTTGCCATTGTTCCAAGTAAAACACCTTAGTGGTGTGTTGCTACTTTGGAGGGTGATACTTCCATGTTCAATGATCTTAGTTTTGTGGGAGGACTCAATCAAGGATACTTAGATTAAAATTCTAACAATATTCTTATAATTAGGGTCATGTTCGATCTCATTTGGGAGAAGCTATTTATAAAAAGTATGATTATTTTATGAAGAATGACATGTGATTTATTTTGTGGCCATTAGACTCCATTACTGTTAGTTGTAAACTAGTATACAAGAAAAAAATTAATGAGGATGGAGGTATAGGAAAACACAAGGCACAAATTATGACTAGATGATTCTCTTAAAAGGAAGACATTGAGGATAATGATAATTTCCCCTCTAGTTGCCAAAATAGACTCTATGTGTGCTATTCTCTCTTTTGCTATATTTCTCAAGTTGGAGGTTCATCAAATATATGTGAAGTGTGATTTTCATCACATGATACTTATTTAGGAGAATATTTTTATGGAGAATTTGTTAGGTCCCAAAATTTCTCTCCAAAATCCTAGATATTTTTCCCACATTCAAGGCAAGGGGTTTGTATTCAAGAAGGTGAATAGAGGCTCACAAGAGACTTAGGATGGTTAAAGGTTAACATATGAGAGTGGGCAATTTCTCCTACTCTTTGGGATTACCTTAAACCTCAGAGGATATTCCTAGAGGTGTGCTTGAATAGACACTTAAATCAAACAAATAAACATGTATGTAACCCACAACAACCATACCTAGATGTAAACTTAACCCCAATAACTATCACTAAGTTAAGCTTAACTAGTTGCACTAACCTCTCTATAACAAATTCAAATAATTTCCACATATATCTATAGATGATGTCGGTGATATAATGTCTTGAGATAATTTATTTTTACTCTTTAACATTAGTAGAGAATATGCATGCTATGAATTATTCACTGATAATGTAAACTTTCATTTCACTTAATATTTATCTAGTAATATTGAATCATAAATAATATTGTACCAGTCACTAATACTTCCTATACTATTGGTGAATGATTTTAATGGGTGTGGAAGGTCAAAATTCCTATGTACTGGTGCCTTATTAGGTAATAGAGTTATATTCAACCATGACAAGCAAATAAATATACATAAAAAAGTATGATGTAAAACAAACACTTCTGCTTGATAATCATTTGTTAGGAATAGATATTGTACATCTTGCATAACATTGAATTAATTTAATTATATAAATAAATATTTGTTTGTGGTACATCCTAGTTGATGTGTTTAACCACAATAAATATTTATTTGGGGCCACTTGTAAAGTTGTATGTAACATTGGGTTAGATATTGTATATGTGGGCTGCACATTGGAAAATATAATTAATATTTGGGGAACTTATTACCAAAAAGAAAATGTGGAGTCAATGGTCTTGTGAACTCATGGTTTTGAGACACATAGTTTTACCTTACCACTTGGTTGTATTTGTGTGAGATTGATTCTATAAAATCAAGCACATGTTTAGTGGTTGAGGTTGATTAGCTAGGGTTTTGGATTTCTTGTTGTTGTATTGTATCTTCTTTTGAAGAGTGCATATGCAAAGCATGTAATGGGATGTATGGATTCATGGTTGGACACATGGAGGATGCATTGAAGGGGCTTAACATTTCAAAAATGTTCATGGAGACTCTATAAGTGTATTGTAGTGTTTTATTGTTGAATAATAAATTAAGTGTGGATGTTTTTGGAGCCTGGTTCTTTTCCTCTATGAGGGGTTTCCAAGGGTATATCTTGTGTTAACTTGTGGTATGTATTTTATCTTTGCATATGGTTATTATATAGGCTTGTATGCATGATTCTCTCTCATGGGATTATGTAAGAAATGGTTTGATCAACCTATATTATTTTCCTAATGTTCACCCTTCTCTTAAATAATTGATATTCAAATACAATAGGTAAGAGACATCACATCTATTGAATACGTAATAATTCAAATGTTGCAACATTTTCAAGTACCCATTATAGCTACAAGAGTAAATGGGGTGGAAGAAAGTTTACAAGAAGATGGTTTATCACACCTCTCACTCCTAGAAACAATAAAAAATATCAAACAATAAAAAATATCAACAACTATTCAAGGAGAAAATTATTTATACACATCTACTACAAAAAATACCTCTCTACAAATTAGAAAGTAGCTCTTTAAATGATTGATAAAAGATTAAATGTTGAAACCTTAGAATATTATGCATTGAGGCCAACAAAAAGCCCAAAGAACCAACTACTTGATTGAATGAACTTGAATATATAGATTGACCACCTATTAAATCAAGTAGTGAAGTAGAATGTGTAGATATTTGATTCTATAAAGATCACACGTGTTCTAGACATTCTCATGATAAGTTTTTGTATCAAAATTTCCTCCTTGGGATCCACAAACATTTAAAATAGTGAGAAAAATTTCTTCTATCCATTTTCCATACCTTTGAACATTAATGGCATGTGGATTGATGTGCAAGGACAAGGAAATTTCCAAAAATATTTTCTAAAATGACATCCTAGGATGGTGTATCATCATTGAGTGTTGTAATCTCAATCGTTGCAATAAGGTAGGGTATGGGAAAAACATCATTTTCTTCTTTCAATCCATGCCATCAACTATAAAGGATGATTTTTGTGTATTATTAAATTTAATCTAGTAGTTGTAGGGCCAAATCAAGTCGTTAATGAAGCTTTGGGTCATCCAAGAGGATAGATGGGGCTCAAAGTGGAAAATAATAAGAATTTTGGAATATTGAGGGCATAAGGAAACTCATACTATATGCTAAGGGTTGGAGAATTGGAATTGGGGGATCAAGTTTTATTAGTAAGTTGTGCTAAAGGGGGTATGAGATAGGGGAAGGCGAAAAGGGGAACCCAATGAAAGGAAAGGATTTAGGATGTTGGGATTAAGAAGTTAGGATGAGGCATGACTTGGTATCAAGTCAAGGAGATGGTTGGAAGTCTTACTTTGATAGACCATTTTGAGCACATCAATAGAGTGCCAAGTTTTTAGGGGAGGAAGGAAATGGGTACACAGAGACAAGAAACTTTGAAATTATGATCTGATTGACTTAGAAATTGTTTGGAATGCAAGGTATTTATGTTTGGGGTGTGGGGATGTAGGGGAATGGGTAGTAAAGGATAAATGGATAAGGAAGTCTGAAAGTCTAATCTTGATACAAAGGAATTAGAGTTTTCATAGGTATTTGGGCTTTAGAGATCAAGAAGAACTCATCCTACATGCCATTAGAATGATATCGAGGTATAGGAAAATTTGATACTCCACAAATTACAAAAGGACTTAGAGGGAAAGTGTGAGATTTCTAGATAGGCACAACAAGGATGAATAGTTTGACAAGGATGTCAATATGTGAAACTCCAAAAATAAAACACCAAGGATGAATAGTTGACAAGGATGTTGATATGTGAAACTTCAAAAATAACACTTAACAATTTTACAAAGGAATGACCAGGCTATCAGGATTAGTTGGGAGTATGTACGCATGGACTTCCTCAAACACTCCAAAAGATTGAAAAATAAAAAAATACCAAGGAAGGCACTAGAAATGACCCATAATTAGATTCTTTATGGATTTTTGTACCATTTAACACTTAGGGGACCCATTTAGGATGCCTTAGATCAATTATCAACAATGGGTCAAATATGACTAAGGCATGCAAAATGGAAGGGACTCAAGAGAAAATGACACTATAGATTTGAGTCCCAACAAAATCTACTAAGGTTTCATAAGTCAATTAATTTTCCTTTTACATGCATACTCAAGAAGTCTTCATTTTTTTTATTTTTTTAAGGGTGGTGGGTCTAACTCGATTGGCTAAAGCATCATGTTGTAGGAAAGAGGTCATGAGGTCTAGTCTCCCCATTTTCCCCATGGTACTAGAGGGCATGTCACACCAACATCACCAGTCACGTGAAAAAAGTTTACTAGGTGCACTACAATTTATAGGGGGCGACTACTCGATTCCAATTCCTACAGTCTAAAAAAAAAGTCTTCATTTTTATAGGCTTTATTCTATGTGAAGGTAACTATGATGTCTATGCCTAACATTTATATGAACATGTTCTCATAGTTGGGATCTATATTGATGAAATGATTATCATAAGAGACTTTCCTTCTCTCATTTAAGAGATGAATGGGAAAATTCATAATTCTTTCAAATTTGTTGATATAGACCTTCTAAATTACTTCTTAGGATTCAAAATATCTTAAGAGTAAAGCATGCATTTTCATGTCACATCTAGATTTAGCCTTTTATTTTTTCTAGCATTTTGATCTTTGGAATTATAATCCAACCCTCACTCCTTTACTTTTGGGTACTTAGTTGTAAGATTCTTCAAGGCTTGAATACTCTTTGGATGATCCCACAATTTTTAGCATCTTGTTAGGGAGTCTCATCTACCTCACACACATGTGACTTGCCACATTTCTATTACTCTTTTTTTGAGGTTTATGCAAACACTACATTCATATTGATAGCTAATAATATCATTTGATACATCAAGGGTACACAAATACTCAAGATTCATTATGTAATTGGTATTTATGAAGGAGATCTAGATATTACCAAAATAACTTCTTTCTACATATTTTCTCTAGGATTGGACCCACCCTATTTATTCAAGAAACAAAGAAGATACTTTAATATTTTTTAAATTCCAATATTAAAGAAGAATACAATAGTATGAAGTAGTTTGGCATATCATGTGGCTTGAAATACTTATTTCACAACTTGAATTTCCTAAAACAAAGCCTAATATTATTCATAAATGATATTCAAAGTATAATATATAGATGATTTTCAATCTAGTTCTTCATCAAAAAATTGAACATGTTGAGATCCATATACACTATGTCAAACAACTATTTTAGGATGGGAAAGTAGATTGTTAACATGCTTATTTAGCTAAGTAGTTGTTATATATCTTTATGGAGGATCTTCCTAAGGACACATTGCTTAAGATTCATGCTCACATTGGATAATAGTAATCTTCATTGAGGGATGATATAGAGTAAGTTGACAAGTTAGAAGAATGATAATAAACTTTATGAGGGGATATTGGTATGTGCAATATTGAATTTGGTCTCTCATAAGGTGACCTTTCACTATGTTATTCTTTGGGTCCAAGTGAACCCATACACTTCATGCATATCATACTCTATATTGTCTTATTGATCCCTTTCATGTTCCATTAACTTATATTTGTATATACACACATGCTACCTAATTCCAAATGCTTAAGATAGTTGTCTCCAAATTGAATCTTCTTATCATGTAATTAAAGTAACATTTAAATGATAACTACTTATCAATATTACTGTTAAGGAAAATAGACTTTCCTTATAACTTAGTGTAGGCCGATCAAATGAAATGTAAACATATAAGCACAATTTACCTAGACATATTAATTATGATGTTGGAATTTGATACTATGATAAATTACAAGATTCATTAAATGTAGAAACTATATAAAGAAACAATGGTAGTTGGCTCTATAATAGAAGATAGCACTAAGTTTGAAATATATTTCAATTTAATATATCTCAAATTTTGGAATAGCGAATCTTATAGGGCTAGCCACCTCAAAATCAAAATATTATGTTAACTATGTTTGGGATGAATCTACAATTAAAAATATTATCTATATTACATGTGAATTTATATTATGTAATTTGTAAACTCTTGTTCTTCAATTTACTCGATGTGTCTTGACTGCTATGCTTCTTGATGTCTATGGACTATTGAAGGTATTTATAAATATCCTTTTAGAGTTGTCAGTATGTCACAAAATATTTTTATTCTTATAAGTCAACTTGTAGAAATATTTGAATAATTGAAAACAACAATCTTTCATCATACATATGCTCTAATGATGTTACTATATAAAATTAGATTGCTTTTTGTGCACCAATTGAAATGTGTAAATGCAAATATTTTTTGGTTCTTTGATGATTAGGAGATTCCTTTGCATGTTAAATCAACGTATTGAGTATCTTTAAATACAAAGACATAGCAACATATCACACAAGCTTGTGTTCAGTCAACTTATGTAGGAAGATTGAGTTAGATAAATTGAAATTAAAAATTAAAAATTAAGGTGAGATGAGTCTTTGAGAGCGAGGACATCCTTGTGACCAAAAACTAGTCCAAATATGAAAGGAGCTAGATTGCAACAATACCATGCACGTGTACAAATGTAATGAATAAGCAAGTAGGGCAAATGTATGAGGATGCGTAAATATATAAATAAGGTAGATAGTAAGTGTATATGAATGTATATAATGAGTTTAAAGATGATATATGCCAACAGATCAAATGTCATACAAAATTATATTTTTTATCAATATATATCAAAATACTCTCCTCAAAACAAATGCAAAATTAAAAAAAAAAAATCATAATTACACAACTTTCACTATTATAATTAGAACAATATTTTAAAATTGCAGTAATATGTGATCATTTCTCACTAACCCAAAACAATCAGCATCTTCAATAATAAAGATAAAAAAGACAAGATCTAGATAGTGCCAAAAGCACTCTTTCAGTGCAAATAATTAATGTATTAATTAACTTCAAATTTGAAAGGCTTGTCTTGATTGATTACAACAATATTTGTAATGATAGGATTGGTTAAAGGATTAAATAATAAAATATTTGTCAAATAAATAATAATAAAATCCTAATAATTAGTTCAAATAATTAGGAAAGTTTATGGGCAAAGGTGACGGTGGGACCCTCATAATTTGGCTTTTCGTAGACGGCAAATAAAGAATTAATACTTTATTAATAGATGGGCTTGACTTATAAAGAATATAAAGGTGTCCTCAAGATTTGATTTCAGATTTATTATTATTGCTAATAACTTACGTTTTATTCATAGTGATAGTTTTATATATTAAAAAATACTTCCGTTTTATTAATGTTTATATATTTACTATTAGATGGTGAAAGATATTATTATAGAGGTGTTTATATTTAATTTATTATTTTATTTTATAAATAATAATGATTGTTAAGAGGTGTTTTATAGAATACAAAGGGTCATATTGTCATCATTTATATTAAACTTCTTTAACAAATCAAATAATTAATAATTAATAAAAAACATGATCTATTATAGACATTTTAAATATATCTATCTATAAAAGACTATTTTATTTAATTTATATTATTTTTATTCTTTACTTAATAATTATTTTACTTTATTTACTTAAGATCATTTTATAGTTATTTTATTTTACTTTAGAATTATTTAACATTTTTTCTAATTTTTATTTACTTAAGAGTTATTTCATAGTTTTAATTTTTTGAAATGTATGTCAATTGTGTTTTTAGTTTTTGTTAACACACTTGCATCATTATATTCCATTTCTTATTGTCATTTTAGTTACTTCTCTAGACGTAATTACATATATCTTAAATATATCTATCAAAAAATCATCATATGTACACAAGTTATGACCACAAATAAATCTTATATGTTGTATGGATTGTTTTAATTTTTTTATGAATCCAAATTTCATTTTTTCTCCTTTAACTTGCCACTAATTTGATTTAAATCTACTTCTATTTAATTGAGTATATATTGTTGGAAGTTTGAGGAAATTGTTGGTTTGCTAGTCATTGATATGGTTGTTGGCAATATGAGCATGATCATATACACTGTTGTAATTGATGTCAACATCATGGTTTGATGTCAACATTGAAGTACAGTTGATTGGTGAACTATGAGTGTGTATGGTGATGGTAATCCATTATACTTGTGCAAGAGTTTTGATCTGATGCAGAATAGGTGTGTTGATATTTGGCTAAGTCACAAAGTTCAACTCTTAGTGTACATTTTAGGTCTACATTGCTTTTCCTTGAAGAGTTTTAGTCTACTATTCTAAGGTAATTTTGGCGCATGATAGAGGAATCTAAATCCAAAGTTTCATGTCTTTATGTCCTCTAGTACCAAAGTTATGATTGACAGTGTATCGGGTCTGCTAGTGACAGTGTTACTAGTACAGAGTATGTGTTTGGAATGGTCCACATTCCATCACAGAAGAATATTTGGTTATGCAGTTTTTTGGGAGTGTTTACAGGTGCCATTAGCATCTATGATCCAAGTGGCGAGTTTTTTTGAGGTTTGAGTGCCAGTTTGTGGATGATTAGTTGGTGTATTTTAGTATTACTTCACTAGTGGTGCCGACCTAATGAGTTTGGGGTCGTACAAAATTAAAGGAACTATTGATCAGACTTATGGGAGTAATTATAGGTCCCTTCCGACCTATTTTGATGCGTTACAAGTTTTGAGGCGTGTGTGGTTGAATCTTGAGTCGACAGGTTGATGTATTGCATGTTTCATCTAATTAGGCCGACCTAATTGATGTTGTAAATGTTTGTGGATGTAATGGGTATAAATGTAAGACCATTTTCGATGTTGAGGTGAATATGTATGTAATGTAATGTGAACTGTGAGAATATAGTGTGAATGTGATGTGAATATAAGTAGAGTAGAGTGTGGAAGTGGTGCAGTATGAAGTGTGTTGATTTTGTATTTTGAGCTCCAATGGAACTGTATCTCTTGCATACTGTAGATGCATTATTAGTAGTTCAAATATTGGTAGTGACCCACCCCTCTTTTCTATTTCTCTTATTCTTCGGATCTAGAAGAATTAAAAAAATGTTTGAATTAGAGTTATTTATTATCTGTCTTGAAATTGAACAATAGTCTATGATGACTTTCTTTATGGATTTGACCTCATCAAAGTTGGAAAGACCAAATAAAAATGTTTCATTTATAAATAAAGAATAAGTTATTGGTTCACAAGCCCTTGGAACTAAAACACTTCCAATCCCCAAATGAGTTTTTAGCTAATATTTATTTGCTTAAATATTATTTCATTAGGATAAACAAAAAAAGGTGAAATTGGATCCTCTTGCCTCAAATGTTGAGTATATTTGAAGAAACCTATCAAGGTGACATTAAGAAGAACTTAAAATATTGCACTTGAAATACTAGAGTAAATCCACTTACACCATAAATTGGAAAAACTATTTAAATTAATGTCTGCATTAGAAATTCCCAATTTATTTCATCAAATGCTTTCACACTATCCAAATTTATTTCTATTTCTATTTTTTTTTCCTTCCTATTGGAATTGATAACCTCATGTGCTATGAGAACACCTTAATATTTTCTCTCCTTAAAATAAAACCACTTTATTCTAGTGAAATTAATAATGTGATAATATTACTTAATCTGTTTATGTCTACTTTTAAAATGATCTTATATATTATATTGCATATACAAATGGAACATAAATTGGTAATGGAATTGGGATCAAAGCAATAAAAGTTGAATTCATTTATCTTAAGGTAATTTTATTTTCTTAAGCTTCTTCTACTACCAACCATGCTTCCCTACCAAAAAAATCCCAACACTTGTAAAAAATAAAGTAAAAGAACCATCTAAACCAAGTGCTTTATCACTATGTAATGAAAAATAAAAATTATAGCTTCATCTAATGTGAATATTTTACGCAACATTTTATTATGTTATGTTGTTGCTAGCTCTGGTATATGATTTAGTAAATAGAGAGAAGAACTATCATAATTTTCTTCTTATTTTTTAAGAGTTGTTTAAAAAATAAAATTTCTTCCTTCTATATGTTGTTTGGATCTACTAAGTCTCTATATTTGAGTATTTTATACATGAGATATGATTTATCTATCTTCTTTCCTTAGTGGAAGAATTGAAATATTTTATGTTTCTTATCTCTTTCCTTTAACCCTATTTGCCTTGATTTATTCCTCGAATATATTTCTTCTTGGGAAAGGATCGCTTAAGCTCTTTTTCAAACTATTTTCCAATTGAAAACTCTCTTGATTCATACAATTTTTCATAATGAATTTATTTAGATCATGAAGCTATTGCTCAAATTTCAAATTCTGTTTAAGGAAAGATTTATTCCAATATCTAATTTTAAACTTATTAAATTTAAGCTAGGATATAATTGCAACATCCTCCAACCTTTTATCTAATGGTTGTCCCTCTACTAAGGTTGAAGGAGTAGTAAAAAATTTTAATCCCTAAATCACATGGATTGAAATTTGAAAGGATATTTGTTTGGGCCCCTATATTCAAATATATTGAGAATAATTTGATAATGATTTGGCTTAGAAAATGGAACTATAGAGCTAGAAAAACTTAGTCCCTAACAACCACTTTGGATTCAACAAAAAACATATTCTTTCCTTTTTTAGATTGTGCCATAATTGATAGTACAATTAAATAAGTAATTAATATTTATATGTATTCCTTAAAATTACAATGAGATTTTAGTGGAAGAATAGTCCCTCAATTTGTTTCTTGGTTAACAATAACACTAAAATATCCCCTTGTATTATAATTTCATCTTTAAGGATGCTCAACACTAAACTTATTTGATTTGACAAAAGAGCTACAAGAATGGTTGTATAAAATACAATGAGAGTCTATCTTATATAGGCAAGGATGAGGAGGTAAGAAGGTAGGACTAAATGATCGAGTAACCCTTCAAAGGTGCAACCTTGTGAGATCACTTGACAAGTGTGTGAGAAAGTGGCAAGTATGTTACACTAGGTGTTTCAAAGATGAGTACATGTGTCTCAACCACATGAAGTGAGACAAAAAGCTATAAGTCCCTAAGTGGAGACTTAAATAGTGTGAATATGACTCTCCTAGGTATTCTTAAAGCTAGCTAGCTAGATAATATCACTATTTACACCAAAACCCCCCTTTAGTGCAACTTAGGGAGTAATGTATACAAATATGATGATGATTCCTAACTACTAGGACATGCTAGGCACTCATATATGAATTTCTCATAGATGGAATGTACAAGTCAAGAAAATTAAAGATATATAGACTTATCATTATCCCTTACTGACTAATTCTAATACAAATGCAATGAATATTCCCACCATAGGAGAGAAAAGAGAGAAGGTCTATGTGACCCCTTCAAAAGATGAGAAGGAAAGAAATCCATGTGATGAAATGCCCCCTCCTAAAACTGAGATGTGAAGATAAACCATGTAACCTACCCTCAAAATGATGCTTGTAGTGTTCCAGTATATGCTTGACACTAGATGCTAAAGATGATCCATAATTGTTGAACAACATTTCTTCCCATGGGAAGAAATAACACCAAAAATGTGTGCAAGATAACTTCCCATTCTAGATAGGAAGATGTATGAAGTAAGATGAAGGTCTTTTAATTTTGCACATGATCCAAAGATGATGACAAAATCTCTAAAAAATGCTCAATTATACCATGCGAAGGATGATATAAAACATGTACCAAAGAAGTGAAGTCTTGTTGTAAAGAATATTTGGACACACTCTCAATGAAGCATCTTTGAAATCTATGGTAGTGCAAGAACTGTCATCAAATAGAAGACTTATATCCTCAATGGTGTCTTCAAAATCTAAAATGTGGGACTCTACAAACAAAGATGCAATGTCTGGTAAAATTTTGTCCTAATGTAGTGGACCTAAAAAGATGATATCAATATCTTGGTGTAAGTAATCTCTGGAAGTTCTCAAGGAATCTTATCTAGATTTAGATGCAACAATAGGTGTTGAGATCTTAATGCATGCCATCAAACTACATTATTCATTTCCAAATGATTTGTGTGTTTGACAAGATTTATGAGTCCCACAAGATGGCTCAGTGAGACTAGATATTTTTGCAATTGTTGGATTAGAAGGATTTGGCAAGTTGATTCCATTTGTAATAAAAATTTGTTTTAACTAATGAAGTTCCCAAGCAAGTTTTAAGTCATCAAGTTTTTTAAATATGCATTCATCTATGGTATGCCTTTTATTTGTCCAATAATCACATTTGATATTCCATGGATTTGGAGATATGATTACAACCAACAAGGTCAAAAGTATAAATGAAGTGCAGGAAGAAAATATTCTTAAGGGAAATAAGGAAGTATTAAGGCACAACTCAATAAAGTTCTCAAAGGAATGACTCAAGACACCCCCTTGATTCAAGTTTAGATCCCCCCAAAAATGATTATTGCCGAAAGAAAATTATTTTAAGGGAAATGTGGAAGTGTTCAAGGCATGACTCACAAAAGTTCTCAAAGGCACAAATCAAGAAACTTCCCTTGATTATTAATTATTTGATCCCCCCAATAGAAATGTGCAAGAAAAACTAAAATGGTATTAAGTATCGATGCCAAAATCAACTGTTTTTAATTCATGGTTATTTTTACAAAATTTGGCTATCAAAAAATTAAAATACATGAAAATTTAGATTCCTTGTGAAATTTTGATACTATTCAATTTTTTTTATAAAATTTTGATAATTGGGTTGAACTTGAAATTTGCTTATAAATACTAACTTTAGAGGCCAAAAAACAATTTAAAAAATACTCAATTTTATAATTTTTATGACAACATTGTCATGTTTTGGATGGAATCAAATTTTTGTAGACTATTTTTTTGCAAAATCTTGTCTCTTGGGGCAAAAGCTATGAAAAAATAAAAAGGCCTATTTTGGCCTTATAGGAGGGCCCTGGTGGTCCTTTGACGACCCATGGGCAGTGGATTGGTGAAGTTGGAGTGGAGTTGTCAATGATGGAGGTCACTGTTATTACTACAGGTGATGAAGGGTACTTCCCTTACAATCTAAAACTCACAACAACAATAGAGAATTGCACAAACAAAATGTAAGAAGAAAAGACTTTCTATTATCACTAAAATGAAAATGAAATTACAACATTACAATTTCCATCACATGGGCTTTCTGATTACATAAATCTGCAAATCTACAAATTGGAGCAACCATCTATGCTGCTCTACCCCCCCTCTGTAACCCCCATTCACACCATTTATTTGGAAAGTGTAACTGCCCTAGAATCTTCTATAAAGTGTAACTTCCTCAAGAAGATATTTCAAAATTTTATTAATTTTGGTAGTACAACTTTGTGGTGTCATAAATTTTTATCCAACCGTTGGATTTTCAATTATAATATATTTTTCGGAAAGTTGTTGAGAAGGCACATCCTGATAAATAGTACCTAGAGGTAGACTACTTTCATTTTCCACCAATTTTCAGGCCCATATGGAGCCTCTAAGTGCTTCAAAATTGACTTTGAATATTTTAACAAGATTTTCAAAAATTGAAATTTTAATATCTCTCAAATGACAAATGATATTAAAGTGATTTATTCACCATTACCTTCAATTCACCATTCTGGAGGTCTATGTAAGATTTTGTGCCCATATATGCATAAATACAAACTTACTAAAAATAGGAAGTTGCCAAATTTAGCCCTTGCTGAAAATAAACATTTTCTTTTGGTTGATGCAAGATTGCTCTTACACCCTAGATGCTCATGCAGCAGGAGGCATTGGTTGATTTTTAGCTATTAGTGGCTTGAATAGTTGCAATGGCTTTAAGCTACTACTAATAGATCTAAAGGACAAGTGGGTGGTCAAGGGGTTGGAGCCCCAAAGTGCTAAGTGTAGGGCTTTAAGTCCTAAGGAGTAGGCACTAGCACTATGGATTAATAAATTTTTTATTTTTATTTATTTACTTTTTATAGCCTTGAACTATATTTAGGGGGGGCATACAACCCTTTCACTAATTTTTTTTCCTCCAAATCACTTTCAACACCAAAATTAGGTGAATTTTATATAAAATTATGTATGTTTAGCCTTCTAGATGCAATGGTAGGGTCCTTTTGGCTTGATAGTTCTTTGTTTGAAAGTTTTTTTCCAACTTTGAGATTTAAATCCTCATTTTTTGTTGTGTCTCACAATTTCCTAATCAAATGAAATGAAATCCAATGTTGAATTTCTCAAGCCTTTTAGACACACTAGATTAGTCAGAAATACTTCTGATGTAATCGAAAATGCTTCAATCACTAGGTCTATCCAAAAAACATATGTAGATATAAGGATTAAAAAATCCTCATAATTCCTTTCTGATTCTCCAAATCATTCAAAACACAAGAGAAGAGCATATGGGAATTTACAAGATCATACAAAAAACTTTATTATCTCTCAATCAAGAATCAAGAACTCAAAACTTCAAAAAATTATGGTTTGATACCATGTTAAAAATATGGAAGTAATTAAATTAAATAGGAAATTTTTAAAATAGATTCTAAGCTACAAATTGTGAATGCATAAAAGAAAGTCAATCATTCCAAGAGATGCAAATTTCAATACAACAAAATTGTATTAAGTAGTTATCCAAAAGAAGCTACAAGAATGTTTGTATAAAATACAATGGGTATCTTTCTTATATAGGCAAGGATGATGAGGTAAGAAGGTAGGACTAAATGATTGACTAACCCTCCAAAGGTGCAACACATGTGAGCCCACTTGACAAGCGTGTGAGCAAGTGGTAAGAATGCATACACTAGGTGTCTCAAAGATGAGTACATGTGTCTCAACCACATGAAGTGAGACAAAAAATCTAAGTCCCTAAGTGGAGAATTAACTAGTGTGAATAGGACATTCCTAGGTATTCTTAAAGCTAGCTAGATAGATAGTGTCACTATTTACACCAATAATTGAAGTCCTTATACATTTTTCTACTTGGTTAGAGCCCCTTTTATGTATAATAAAATATTTTATCACTTTTTGTAATGACATAATCTCTCAACTTGTCTTTACTAGAAATAGTTTTAGCAAGTTGTGGATATGTTCATTTTTAAATACTTGACATGTGATACTCATTGTAGCTTTTTCTTCTATGCTTGTAGGTTTCAAGATGAAGTTCTCATGGAAATAGGAGTACACATGATCCACATTTATGGTTTGTTACTTTAAACAAATCAATATCCTTTGAGTGTGAAAATATTTAATTTTCATGTTGATTGTTTGATTTTAATTTAATAGGTATTGTCATGGTAGCTCACATACAAATCAAAGTGGCAGAAAAGTGTAATAGTGAAAATTACATACCTGCAATGTCGTAGAATTGCACCCTAGGGGAAATTTCACATTTGCACATTTGGCCCTACATTTATTACACCTAGTCGCATGTATGACAAGAACCTTATGGATCAAATTTTTGTGATTTCGATGCCACGAGGACCAATGATGAAGTGACAACATTTTGCCACCTCATTTCCTAGAAAACACTAAGTTGGATTCCTTGACAATGCGTGGACATCCATGCGAGGTGCTAGCATCCATGCGGTTTCCCAAGTTTGAAATGAGAATCTTAGAATCTTGATTTGTGACACGTGTCCCTCTAGTTAGAATTTTGAGTGTAACGGTTCTTTCTGCCTCATGTAGTAACAAAACTCCCTCTTTGCTCTCATTTTGGGGTTCTCTCTCATTCTAACACTTGAATCTTTCAATCTCACTGTATTCTCTACTTCTTCCCTTCTCAATTTTGCTTTCACAACAAAGCTCTGCCAGAATGAGGTGCCCCAAACAACCGAAGCTCTCTTGCAAGCATTCAACGATTCGTCTGTGTAGTCAAGAGGGGACCATAGATTGTTGGTTGTCCAAGTGAAGATATCAAATGTAAGACCTTCTATAAGTTGAACCTTCACTCTCCTTAGTGTTCTATAGTATTTATTGCTCTCTATTAATCTGTTTAGTTAGATATACCTCATATTTGAATACACTAGTAAAATTCTTGTATTTTTTTCTTAAGGTTTAGCTCTCTCTGTACAAAATGCTAATGCCCATCGAGGACTACAATGAGCCACGCTGGCATCCTAATCACGCATTGTCATCCTTTTCCCGAGAGATACACCTATGATTAAAATCTACTAATTCTACTCTTTCGGCTTCTGAAGCAGTCTGTTTGTAAGTTATTCCTGATATTCTGCTCTTTGTAATTTCTTTATTCTACCTTTTAGTTTGATTAAGCTAAGTTTGAGGTAGTTTAGGGTAGTCCATTCCTTGGGATTCTCTTGGAAATCAAGAGACTCATGAGTAGCAGATCCCCCTTCTCTACATTTTGGTGAACTTGATGTGAACCATATCATATTTTTTTCTGTAATGTTTTAATGTTTATGATAATGCTTTCTATAGGGAAGATTTTTAATATGTTGGACAATGCTATGGAGAATTTCTTAGAAGCATCTTCCCCTATCTGTAGATCTTCTAAACAAACTTCTTCATAAACATCTACTTCCTCTTTGCAAGTTGAGAAGTTGGTGAACATTGTTGTTGTCACTGTGGTCTCCCCAAGGCCTAAGAGACCCATTGTTTACTTGACTCCAGCTAGCCCCTCTCCTAAGATAATTCATTTTATCTATGGGTCCTATATTATAATGAATCAATGGATTTATATACAAGGTTTGTAAGAGCTACAAACTCTACTGCTTATTAATGCTATAGGGCACACATACTGTGTGTGTGTGACATGTGGAAAGTTAGTAAATCAAAACAAACCTTAATGAAATGAATTATATCAAAGATTCAAAGCAAATAAGCTACTCTAAATTACCACAAAACAAATCTTTTAAGAGTCTCATTGTCCTCTATTCTTAAATATTCCTTTAACCCTTTGGCCCTCAGTTTCTATGTGCACAAGGCTGTGCAAATGGCACTTAAATGAGATTAGTATTCAACATGCAAGACAATTAAATTCCTACATGAAGCGTATGATAAAAATGATGATGGATGCTATGATGATGCTAGATTATTCGAGGTAGATACTATGGTATTGAGATGGGATGATTCTACATATGCTCAAATGCAAACTATGGAAATGCTAATCTAAAATGCAACTATGATGCAAAGGATGACATAAAATGCAAATATGAAGCAAAGTATTACTCTAATATCTAACTATGATGCAAAACATGGTATAAAATGTAACTATAAGACTCCAAAGTGCTCCCAAGCTCAAACAATATTTCTACATGATAACTCTATTCAAAAGTGGATGCAAAATGCAATGCCAAAGGGTTGTATTATAGCCTTTTCAAGCATCTGGTGAGGTGGCAACGATCAACGGTCCAGATTCGAACAAGAAGAATGAACGATGGAGATGGAGAGAATCAAGATGTTGTCCCCTTGACCAAAGACAACATGCCAAATGGATGGAAGAATCTCTTGACCAATAGGCAACATTCCAAATGGATGGAAGACTCACATATGGGAAGAAAAGACCATGTGTTTGAAAATTGGTTGAAGTGTGCGAGGAATAAGCCATGTGCTTTTAAAATTGGTTGAAGATAATTCTAATTAAAAATTAGAATTATTTAATTTCATGTGACCTTGGCAAGGTGGCACAAAAGTTGTAGACATGTACTTGAATTCCTAATTGAGATTAAAGAAACTTAATTAAATAAAACAAGCTTATGGAAATTTGTTTATTTAAGTACAATTTTGAAAATAATAGTTTTAGTTTGAGAATTCAGAAAGTATTCAAACAATATAAATAAATTGAGAATTTATTTATAGGTAGTCGAAATCATTATTTAAATGTATTGTTTAATTAATTAAATGCCATGACTGATTTTAGGTGTATACATTTTCATTTATAAGTAATGTGCTTTTGTTTATTTAAAAAAATTGATCACGATGCCCGTCAGATTTTATTTTTTAGATGCCCCAAGCGTTGATTTTAGATATTGACAAATATGGCCCCCTTGGGAGATAAATCAATGAATTTTTGAATTTTTTAGGATTTTTTGAAATTTTTGAAATTTTGATGATTTTTTGATGATTTGATGAGGATTTCAAAATTTTACGATTCAGAAATGATTTATCTCTTGAAAAATGATGAGTTGAGCCTGCTAAGATTGATTAATGAATTAATTGATGCCTTGTAACTTATACTTGTGGTGATGGGATTGGCACTCAGCGGGTTGGAGTTTGATGTTTATTGTGTGATAATAGTTGATGATTGACCTCATGATAGATGAGGATCAATGATAGGATGATGATGATTGACCTCATGATAGGTGAGGGTCAATGATAGGATGTTGATGATTGTCCTCATGATAGGTGAGGATCAATGATAGATTGATAATTAACCTCATGATAGGCGAGGATCAATGATAGAATGATGATTGACCTCATGACAGGCGAGGATCAATGATAGATTGATGATTGACCTCATCATGGGTGAGGATCAATGATAGATTGATGATTGAACTCATGATAGGTGAGGATCAATGATAGTTTGATTGATCTCATGATAGGCGAGGTGCATTGATTGATGAACCTCATGATAGGCGAGGTTGGATCGATTGATGAACCTCATGATAGGCGATGGTGCATTGATTGATGAACCTCATAAAAGGTGAGGTTACATTGATTGATGAACCTCATGATAGGCGAGATTGAATTGATAAATTGATGCTCATGAGATTTGATCAAAGTCTCACTAGAGCTGATTAGATTGATAGGCTAATTGATTTTGACTGATTGATGGGTTGATTGATTGATAAGATTGCTGATTTGTGATATGTTATGATCAAAGGAAGATTTTAGAATTCTTTAGTCTTGGGAGCACTTCCCAAATATGTGGGACATGATTTTACATTTGGTGCAGGCCGATTTAGATATTATCAGTCGATGTGGTTTATCATCTTTGATTGATATGCCCCAGTATAGGATTGATTAATGTACTAAGACTTGATGATGCACTAATACTTGATGATGTACACTTATTCAGTTAGAGATTTTGTGATTTCTACCACTTTGTTGATTTATCTCTCCATGTTTGGATATCATTGTACACTTGACATTATTATTTTGAGGTTATATGATATGCGGCGATGATTATGATCTATGTGCTTATATGATGTTATATGATGATGGATGGATTTGATGCATTTAATTTCTATGTTATGATGATGATATGTTATGGATGCATTCAAATTCTATGTTATGATTATGATATGCTATGGATACAAATGATGATGCAACTGATGTGTTATGATTTTATGATGATTTATGAATGATGCTTATATGATGCATGTGATGGATTTTATTTATGGTATGTGATGTATTTGATATTTTTGTACTTTTCCAATGCAAATAAATGATCTAATGAATGAATGAATGTGTATATGAAATGATTGTGTAATGGTACCTAATCCTATGATGATGTATGTAATGATGACATGATATGATAATGCAATGATGATATGATTTTATATGACAATTATGTGATATATGCAAGGATGATATGATATGATAATGCATGATGGATGATTCTATATGTTTTATGGATTTATGCAAATGATGTTTTATGCTATGTGAGATGGATTTGATTATACAATAATGATATGTGATGAAATGTGATGTTCATGTTGATTATGTAAATGAGATATAATGATTATGTAAATGATGTTTATGATGCTTTGTGATGATGATATGATTATGTGATGCAATGATTATATTTAACTAAGTTTGCAAGACTTCAAGGGTCTTAAACTTAAATGAGTGAATCTATCCAACTTCCAAAAGCTGTGGGAAGGTTGTCATTAGTTGATTCTTTGTTAAATTAAGCTCCACAAAACCTGACATATTTCCCAATTCTTT